>SJYT01079746.1:0-47773 GCA_006410635.1 Cephalophus harveyi | reverse complement strand
TTGGCAATTTGATCTCTGGTTCCTCTGCCTTTTCTAAAACCAGCTTTAGCATCTGGAAGTTCACAGTTCACGTATTGCTGAAGCCTGGTTTGGAGAATTTTGAGCATTACTTTACTAGCATATGAGATGAGTGCAATTGTGCGGTAGTTTGAGCATTCTTTAGCATTGCCTTTCTTTGGGGACCTCAAAAGGTTGCTAGGCAATTCTAATGGAAATGGGAAAGCAAATATTTGGTAAATAAATGTTTTCTGAGCTGTAGAGATACAATGGGTCACAGATAGACATTGATGTCTAGGCCCTGTTGAATCTTCCCCACACCCTATACCATATTCTTTGCAGAGATGTGTCAGGAACAAGCTATTTAAACATTTTAAGCAGTTAAGGTGTAAGTAACAAGAAAAGCATCCTGAGTCTTCTATTTCTTAAAAATAATAAACCTAAATTAATCCTCACACCCAAGAGGCACACTTTGAGCTGGCAAATTTTCTTCCCCATAACCTCATGCAAGAATTTAGTCTGTGTAATTGCACTTTTTTTTTAACACAACAACTCAACAAAGTCGTTATCCTTCAGTCTGCTCAGTGGGAATACTGAGTCTCAGAAAAGCTATGTGACCTGACCAAAGCCAGGCACATGGTAAAGGAAAGGCTGGAGCCCAAAAAGCCTGAGGTAAAAACTCAGATGGCTGTTTACTGTGTCATGTTGCATTCATCATGAATGTCAGAGACCAGCTAACTAATCTCTATGTTTAATCTCTTGTCCTTGTCCCAGAACATTTTCTGAAGATTTTTATCACACAAGAGGTTTCCCAAGGGACTTACCAGTATCTATCCTCACTCACCTGGAGCCTTTGGCCTCAAGAGTTTCCTCTCACTCTATAGCAATTCCTCGGAAAAATCCAACCCATTGGAGTCACAAATAACCCCCTTTGGACTGATCTTTTCTCAACAGATAGAGTTCGTCTTAGATCTGCCCAAGACCAACACAGGGAAAATTCAGCGGGCAAAGCTTCGAGACAAGGAGTGGAAAAAAGTCTGAACATGTCAGCGTCTAGTGACACCTGCAAGGTGCTTTACCTTGGATCCTGCTCTTCTTCCCCTTTAATTCCATTTGGGTCATCTGCCTTCCTCTGGGGATATGATACTCTTTATGACAAAACATGATCTGATTTTTGTCTTTCCTTGGTTATTATTTCAAAATCTTACCATGCTAGATATTGAAAAAAGAAAAAGAAAGGAGAAATGAGAAAGAGAGGAAAGGAGAGGAGAACAGAAAAAAAGGTGGGGAAAGAAGAAAGAGAAATTAAAATAGCAATAAAAAGAAATTGAAAAATAAGAAAAGGAGGGAGGGATCATAAGATGGAGGCCAGGAGGAAAGATGGAAATAATTAGAAGGAAGAAGAAAAAAAGAAAGAGGAGAAAGGAAGAAATGAAGGAAAGAAAGACGGTGTGAAGGTAGAAAGGGGAAAAAACAAAAGACAGAACTCAATAAAATATCAATAGTAAGAGAAAATGATGAAGAAAAATGACGGGAGACAAGAAGGGAAGAAGGGGAGGAGAGAAGGAAATTTTTAGTTTTCTCCCACAAATATATAGTGACAAGAATCATGAAGAAAACTGAATCTTAGCTAGGAAACAAAAGGTTATAATACCCCATCACACTCCTAGGACAAAATCTCCATACAGAGAGGCTTGTGAGTGTGGTTGGAAAATTATAATCACCCTCAAGTAACTTCAAATTTGGGGGCAATCATGATCAGAAGAGGGGAAACACCATTTATTGAGCATTTGCCGCATGCAAAGCACTGTCCATGCAAGCCTTTTCACAAATACTGTCATGTCTTATCTCAACGTGGCATCTACAGATTTCAGATCATGGCTATGAAAATAGTGCAAGCACCTCAAAAGGGTGGCCCTTCTCCCATGGCTTTTGTCTCTCTTTTTTTGTTATCTACTCTTCCTAGAATCAATAATAAAATCATTTTAAAGTTAAGACCCTAAGGGTTATCTTTGAGGAAAACAAAGAAGTTTTGTTGAAGAATAAACCACAGAGTCAGTTCCTGAGACTTCTGGATCCCAGAGCCAGGGATCCAGGAGAGGGGTAAGGACTATGAGGGCTTTACGTATAACTAAGAGATGGAAGGTGAGTCTTCCTAGCAGATTAAAGTTTAAAGTGAGTTGAAGAAGAAAGCAAAGGGTCTCTGAGAGTCTTGACTCTAGTAATAATAAAAAGATTAATAATAATATCAATTATTTATAAAGTGCTTGCTGAGTGTCAAGCCTTATGGCAAGATAAACATATATTAATCTCACTTTTCAATTCAAGTTCTATTATATTTTCCCATTTTACGGTGGAAAAAAACCTAAGATTTGGAGAGATTCAGTGATATTCTGCAAAGTCATGTAGCTGGTAAACGACAGCATCAGGTTCAAACACAGGCCTATCTGCTTACAATGTCTATGCATCCCTTTGCTTGCCTTCTTCTCTAACCCTTACTTAAGTAATCTTTTAAATATTCCCTAGAGAGAGGGGGTAGCGGTGTAGGAAGATCTTGAGCTCACATCCTCTCAGGGACACATCAAATATATACCTACATATATAACAATTCCTCTTGAAGAATACATCAGGACTGATTGAATAACTACTGCACATAGGCAGACCACATAGAAATAGATAAGAGAGATGGAGACATGGTATACACAGGAATCCCACTCCTATCACAGCAATCTTCAGTAGGAAGCAATATTGCTGAAGGGTCCAAGTACAAATTTATCCTCCCTGGGACACAGTGAAAATAGTTTAAAGGCCTCCTAGACCATACAAGAAGGAAACCCATTTGCTAACCCTAGTGAAAAGTGAAAGTGTTAATATCTCAGTCATGTCTGACTCTTAGTGACTCCATGGAATGTAGCCCACCAGGCTCCTCTGTTCATGGAATTCTCCAGGCAAGGATACTGGAGTGGGTAGCCATTCCCTTCTTCAGGGGATCTTCCTGATCCAGGGATGGAACCCGAGTCTCCTTTATTGCAGGTGGATTCTTTACCATCTGAGCCACCAGCCAAAATGACAGGAAACACCTGGAGCCCTCTCCAGGGTCAGAGGTGCTGATAAGCACCACTGCTCCTATGACTCCCTGTGACCCATGCCTGTTCCAGCTCCAGCCACTTGCCAAGGCAGCCTTGACCCAGGAACGATACCTAACCATGCTCTGCTGCAGCTCCAGTCACCTTACCAAGGTGACCTTGGGTTTAGCACTCCCCAGTGACTTTTCTGGCCTAGGTCCAATATAGCTCCAGCTGGCCTGTGAAAGGTGCCAGGTGAAAGTAGTCTACACAAGGGATGTTCCCACACGAGGCCACTCCTTAAAGAACAAGAGAGGTATGTCTTTTGTTTATTTCACAGAAACAAAAGTCAAACAAAATGAGGAGACAGAGGAACATGTCCCAGATAAAAGAACAAAATAAAACCCCAGAAAAACTTAGATAAAACAGAGATGAGTTATTTACCTGATAAAGTGTTCAAAGAAATCATCATGAGGATGCTCACCGAACTTAGGAAAGATTGCAGAACCTCAGAACATCAACAAAGACTTAAAATATAAGAAAGAACCAATCAGAAACAAAGAATACAATAACTGAAATTTAAAATACACTAGAGGTAATCAATAGCAAAGTAGATGATAAAAAAGAATGAATAAAAAATCAGGAAGATGGAATACTGGAAATCCCTCAATTAGAACATGAAAAAGGAGAAAGAAAATTTTTAAATGATGAGAGTTTAAGGGATCTCTGAGATAGCTTCAGGCATTCTAACATTTGTATTATAGGGGTCCCAGAAGAAGAGAAAGAGAAAGGGACAGAAAACTTATGTGAAGAGATAATGACTGAAAGCTTTCATAACCTGGGGAAGGAAATAGACATTCAGATATAGGAAGAACAGAGCATCCCAAACAAAATGAATCCAAAGAGATCCATAGCAAGACATATTAAAATGGCAAAAATCATACATAAAGAGAGAATCTAAAAGACAGTAAAAGAAAAACAACTAATCATGTACAAGGAAACCCCATGACTATCAGTGGATTTTTCAGAAGAAACTTTACAGGCAAGATATATTTAAAGTACTGAAAAGGAAAAACTCAAGCTAGCATACTCTATCTGGCAAGGTTGGCACTAAAAATTAAAGGAGAGATAGAGTTTTCCAGAGAACCAAAAACCAAAGGAGTTTATTACCACTAAACTGGCCTTATAAAAGTGTTAAAAGGTTTTCTATAAACAGAAAAGAAAGATCACAACTATAAATAAGAAAATATATAAAAGGAAAAAATTCACTGGTAAAAGCAAATATATAATAAAAGCAATGTATCAGCCACTTAAAAATCTAGTACGAAGTTTAAAAGACAAAAATGTAGTACAATCAACTATAACTACAGTAAGTAATTCAGGGATATACAAAATAAAAAGATATAAAATATGACATCAAAAACATAAAGTATGGGAGGGGGATAAAAATGTAGTGCTTTTAGAATGCTTTTGAATTTAACCAACTGTCAGCTTAAAACAGATGGTTAAATATGCAGGTTGATACAGATGAATCTCATGGTAACCACAAACAAAAAAACCCACAATGGATGTACAAAAATAAAGAGAAAGGAATTCAACAGAAGACTAAAGAAATCCATCAAACCACAAGGAAGAGACCAAGAGAAGGAAACAGGAATTACTAAACAACTGAGAGACAATTCAAAATTGCAATAAGTACATGTCTATCAATAATTACTTTAAATGTAAATAGACTAAATGCTCTAATCAAAAGACAGGGTAGCTGGAAGGATATTAAAAACAAAACAAAAAACAAGAGCCATGTATATATTGCCTATGAGAACCTCACCTCTCAGATATAAAGATACACATAGACTGAAAGTGAAGGTATGGAAAAAGATATTCTATGTATAAAGAGAGAAAGTGAAGTCATTCAGTCGTGTCCGACTCTTTGTGACCCAATGGTCTGTAGCCTACCAGGCTCCTCAGTCCGTGGGATTTTCCAGGCAAGAATACTGGAGTGGGTTGCCATTTTATACGGAAAATAAAAGGAAACTAGGATAGCAATACTCAGGTTAAATGAAATACAATTTCAAACAAGACTGTAATTGAAACAAGAAAGGGCATTACATGATGATAAAGAGGTCAGTCCAACAAAAGGATGTAACCTTTATAAATCTTCATGCATCTAACATGGGAACACTGAGACATAATAAACAGACTTTTGGACTCAGTGGGACAAGGAGAGGGTGGGATGATTTGAAAGAATATCATTGAAGCATATACACTTCTGTATGTAAAATAGACAGCCAGTGGGAGTTTGATATATGACACAGGGCACCCAAAACTGGTGCCCTGTGACAACCTAGAGGAATGAGGTGGGGGGAAGTAGGGGGAGGGACGTTCAGAAGGGAGGGGATGCATGCATGTCTATGGCCAACTCATGTTGATATATGACAAAAACCATCACAATATTGGAATTAATAAATCAAAAATATTAATAGCAATAAGGGAGAAATAGACAACAATGCCATAATAGTGGGGATTTTAATATCCAACATACATCAATGGGTAGATCATTCAGACAGAAAATAAGTAAGTAAATACTGGTTTTAAATGACACATTAGACCTTGTTAGAGCACAGGTTCAATAGTTGTATAGTTGCATGCAGACTTAGTTGCTTCAGCATGTGGCATCTTCCCAGACCAGGGATTGAACCTGTACTTCCTGCATTGGCAGATGGATTCTTTACCACTGAGCCACCGGTGAAATCCTCTTTGAGAGGTTTTTGTTTTAGGGTAATGTTGGCCTCATAAAATGAACTTGGAATTATGCCTTCCTCTTCAATTTTTTTGTAGTAATATGAAAAGACAGGCTTTAACCCTTCTTTAAAGAGTTTATAAAATTCCCCTTGATGTCATCTACACCTGAACTTTTGTTTTTGGATTTTTAAAAAATTACTGATTCAATTTTGTTATTAATAATCAGCCAAATCAGTTTTTCTATTTCACCATGATTTAATCTTGGAAAATTGAATGTTTCTAGGAATTTATCCATTTCTTCTAGACTGTCTAATCTGTTGGCATATGATTATTTTAGCATTCTTTTATGACCCTTTGTATTTCTGTGGTGTCAGTTGTAATCTCTCCTCTTTCATTTCTAATATTATTTATTTGGGCTCTCTTTCTTTTTTTCTTGATAAGTCTGGCTAAAGATTTTTTGAGTTTGTTTATCTTTTCCAAGAATCAGCTTGTAGTTTCATTGACCATTTCTATTGTGTTTTTAGTCTCTATTGCATTTATTGCTATTCTAATCTTTCTTAGTTCCTTCCTTCTACTGACTTTGGTCTTTGTTTCTTATTTTTCTATTCCTTCAAATGTATATTTACATTCCTTATTCAGCATTTTTTTTTCTTGAAGAAGTCCAGTATCACTATGAACTTGTTTTACTGTTTCTATTTTCATTTATCTGTTTTGGGGGCTTCCCTGGTATCTCAGAGGTTAAAGCGTCTGCCTGCAATGCAGGGAGACCTGGGTTCGATCCCTGGGTCGGGAAGATCCCCTGGAGAAGGAAATGGCAACCCACTCCAGTATTCTTGTCTGGAGAATCCCATGGGTGGAGTAGCCTGGTGGGCTACGGTCCACGGGGTCGCAAAGAGTCGGACACGACTAAGCGAATGCCTAGCCTAGCCTAGCCTTGCCAGATGTTTTTAGTTCCTTTAGATCTCTTCATTAACACATTGATTGTTTATAAGTGAAGTGAAAGTGAAGTCGCTCAGTGGTGTCCGACTCTTTGCGACCCCATGGACTGTAGCCTACCAGGCTCTTAGGTCCATGGGATTTTCCAGGCAAGAGTGCTGGAGTGGATTGCCATTTCCTTTGTGTGTGTGTGTGTGTGTGTGTGTGTGGTCTATCATGTCCTTGAGAATGTTCCATGTGCACTTGAATATATATTTTTCTGGCTTTAGAAGGAATGTTTTATATAAATATATGTGTGTGTGTATATATATATCAGAAAGAAAAAGAAAATTACAAGCCCTAATCCCTGTTAAACAGAGACACAAAATCCTCAACAAAATATTACTGAGTAAAATTCAACAACCCATTATAAGGATCATATGCCATGATCAAGTGAGATTCATTCCACAATGCAAAGACAGTTTAACATGCATAAGTCCATCCATGTGATAAAACATATTAATGAATTGAGAATAAAAATTATATAATTATCTCAAAAGATATAAAAAAGGCATCCAACAAAATTCAACATTCATTTATAATAAAAAAAACTTTTCAGAAAGTGGGTATAGAAATCTCAGGTTGGTTTGTTTCTCTTCCTCAGTTCTTGTCTCATCACAATAAAATTTTGGAGTGATGGAATAAAGGGTTTAAAACAACAGACAAGATACAGCTCAGCTCAGCTCAACTCAGCTCAAGCAGATAGATCTTTTATTAGACTGACACCCCCAAGACATGGGAGCAGGCTGACCCGAAAGAAGTCCTTCCTCTCTCTCTTGCCTTCCACCTTTATATATTTCCAGTCTCCTCCTTTTGGTTATGTCCTGTGCAAAATAGGGCTTGCACCCACCACCAATCAATGAAAAAGAATGCAAATGGGCATAGGCTCAAGGCTGATTAACAAGTTATATAATAGTAGGCTGTGTTGTTTATGTCTTCCCATAATTCAGCCCGTTATAATCAGATGTAGAATATTTGTGAACCCCTAATGGGCTCCTGTGATAATGGTTTTTCAATCTATCTATCCTCTGATGGAGAAGGATAAGAGGCTTATGGAAGCTTCCAGATGGGAGAGACTGACTGAGAGGGAAACTGGGTCTTGTTCTGATGGGCGGGGCTATGCTCAGTAAATCTCTAATTCAATTTTCTGTAGGTGATAGGTGAAGTGAAGTGAAGTTGCTCAGTCATGTCCAACTCTTTGCGACGCCATGGACTGTAGCCTACCAGGCTCCTGTGTCTATGGGGTTTTCCAGGCAATAGTACTGGAGTGGATTGCCATTTCCTTCTCCAGGGGATCTTCCTGACCCAGGGATCGAACCTGGGTCTCCCACATTGCAGGCAGATGCTTTACCATTTGAGCCACCAGGGAAGTCCTAATCCCTAAGAAAGGCAATGCCAAAGAATGCTCAAACTACCACACAATTGCAAACATCTCACAGGCTAGCAAAGTAATGCTCAAAATTCTCCAAGCCAGGCCTCAATAGTATGTGAACCTTGAACTTCCAGATGTTTGAGATGGATTTAGAAAAGGCAGAGGAGCCAGAGATCAAATTGCCAACATCCGTTGGATCATCAAAAAAGCAAAAGAGTTCCAGAAAAACATCTACTTTTGCTTTATTGACTATGCCAAAGCCTTTTACTGTGTGGATCACAACAAACTGAAAAATTCTGAAAGAGATGGGGCTACCAGAACACCTGACTTGCCTCCTGAGAAATCTGTATGCAGATCAGGAAGCAACAGATAGAACTGGACATGGAACAACAGACCTGGTTCCAAATAAGGAAAGGAGTACATTAAGGCTGTATATTGTCACCCTGCTTATTTAACTTATATGCAGAGTATATCATGAGAAACGCTGGGCTGGATGAAGCACAAACTGGAATCTAGATTGCCAGGAGAAATTATATCAATAACCTCAGATATGTAGGTGACACCACCCTTATGGCAGAAAGTGAAGAACTAAAGAGCCTCTTGATGAAAGTGAAAGAGGAGAGTGAAAAAGTCGGCTTAAGCTCAACGTTCAGAAAACAAAGATCATGGCATCTGGTCCCATCACTTCATGGCAAATAGATGGGGAAACAGTAGAAACAGTGACAGACTTTATTTTGGGGGGCTCCAAAATCACTGTGAATGGTAAATGCAGCCATGAAATTAAAGGTCCTTGCTCCTTGGGAAAAAGCTATGACCAACCTAGACAGCATCTTTAAAAGTAGAGACATTACAACAAAGGTCCATCTAGTCAAAGCTATGGTTTTTCCAGTAGTCATGTATGGATGTGAGTTGGACTATAAAGAAAGCTGAGTGCTGAAGAATTGATGCCTTTGAACTGTGGTGTTGGAGAAGACTCTTGAGAGTCCCTTGGACAGCAAGGAGATCCAATCAGTCCATCCTAAAGGAAATCAGTCCTGAATATTCTTTGGAAGGGCTGATGCTGAAGTTGAAACTCCAGTACTTTGGCCACCTGATGCGAAGAACTGACTCACTGGTAAAGACCCTGATGCTGGGAAATGTTGAAGGCAGGAGAAGGGGACAACAGAAGATGAGATGGTGATTCAATGGACATGAGTTTGAGTAAATCCCAGGAGCTGGTGATGGATAGGGAAGCCTGGGGTGCTGCATTCCATGAGGTCGCAGAGTCGAACACAGCTGAGCGATTGAACTGAACTGAACTGAACTGAAATGGGCTCCTAGATGCCTAAAGTTACTTGAAGAAGGCCCTGTGGTTATTTTGTATCCACTATGTGCCCAGGGCACATGTGCAGGATTTGGAAAAGTCTCTGTGGTTATTTTGTAGCATATCTGTGATCTCTCCCAGGTGTGTCTGGAATGGGTTTTAGAGATCAGTTTGCAATGGCACCTCACTCCAGTACTCTTGCCTGGAAAATCCCATGGATGGAGGAGCCTGGTGGGCTGCAGTCCATGGGGTTGCTGAGAGTTGGACACAACTCAGTGACTTCACTTTCACTTTTCACTTTCATGCATTGGAGAAGGAAATGGCAACCCACTCCAGTGTTCTTGCCTGCAGAATCCCGGGGACGGGGCAGCCTGGTGGGCTGCCGTCTATGGGGTTGCACAGAGTCGGACACGACTGAAGCGACTTAGCAGCAGCAGCAGTTGCATTCTTTTCAGCTAGGGTACCCCTCATTGCTCATGCCTAACTTCCTACCTAACAGAAGGAGCATACCTTAACATAATAAAGGCCATATGCGGTTCACAGCTATATAGGATGCAATGGTGAAAATCTGAAAGTGTTTCCTTTAAGGGAAAAGCTTAAGGTCAGGAACAAGAGAAACATACATATACCCACCACTTGTATTCAACACAGTATTAGAAGTCGTAGCTGTAACAATTAGGAAAATAAAAGGAATAAAAATATCCAAACTGGAAAGGGAGAAATAAAACTTAACCACTTGTGGATGATGAAACTGAATGTAGAAAACTTCAGAGATGCCACCAAAAAGCTATTAGAACTAGTAAAGGAATTCAGTAAAGTTGCAACATACAAACAATACACCAAAATCTCTTGATTTTTCTATACACTAATAAAGTTTCAGCAAAAAAAAAAGCAATCTTGCTTATAATTTCATGAATTTATATTATAATACAATATCTATTATATATTTATAAATATAATAAATTCATTAAATTATATTAAATTTACTTAATAAATTTAATAAATGAGGTGAAAGACCTGTTTTCTGAAAACTATGATGTTTGACAAAGAAATTAAAGATGTCTGAAAAAAATAGAAAGATATGCTGTGCTCACTGATTGAAAGTATCAGTGTTGTTGCTATCCAGAGCAACCTACAGATTCAATGCAATCCTTATCAAAATACCAATGGCATTTTTCACAGAACTAGAATAAATAATTTAAAATGTTTATGGAAACACAAAAGACCCCAACTAGCCAGAGCAATCTTCAGGAAAAAAAGTTGCTACAGATATTATACTCCAAGACTTGAAATTTTATTGCAAAGCTATAGTAATCAAGATAGTATGATATTGACACAAAAAGAGAGGTCAATGGAAGAGACATAGAGTCAAGAAATAAAGCCACTCTCATGTGGACAATTAATCTATGACAAAGGAGGCAAGAATATACAATATAAGAAAAGACAATCTTCAATAAATGACATTGGGAAAGCTGGACAGAACAAAAGAATAAACTCAATAGCTTTCCTACACCATAATAGAAAAATATACTCAAAATATATTGAAGACTCAAATGTAAGATCAGAAACCATAAAACTCTTAGAAGAAAACATAGGCAATAGCCTTTTTGACTTTGGCCTTAGCAATATTTTTAGCATCTCTCTCCTCAGGTAACTGCAATAGAAGCAAAAACAAACAATTGGGACTACATCAAACTATAAAACTTCTGCACCAGAAAGGAAACCACCAGAAAAATTAGAAAGGTAATTTACTGAATGAAAGAAAATATTTGCAAATGACATATGCAGTAAAGGGTTAACAAACAAAATATATAAAGAATTCGTATAACTCAATATAAAAAAGTTTAAACCTGATTTTAAAATGGGATGAAGACTTTAATATACATCTTTTCAAAGAAGACTTAAAGATGTTCAACAGTCACATGAATAGGTACTCAGTATCACTAATCATCAGGGAAATGAAAATCAGTTCTCCAATGAAATATCACCAACACCTGTCAGAATGGCTATTTTCAAATAAACAAGAAACAGGCAAAAATGTGGAGAAAAGGGTACGTTCAGGAACTGCTGGTGGAAATGTAAATTGGTAGACTCACTACAGAAAAGCAACATGGTGGTTCCCCAAAGAGCTAAAAATAGAAAGACCATTGTTGTTGATATTGTTCAGTCGCTCAGTTATGTCTGACTCTTTGGGACCCTGTGGACTGAAGCCTGGTAGGTTTCCCCGTGCTTCTCTGTCTCCCAGAGCTCGCTCAAACTCATGTCCATTAAGTTGGTGATGCCATCCAACCACCTCATCTGCTGTCATTCCCCTTTTCTCCTGCTTCAATCTTTTCCAGTTTCCAGTTTTTTTCTAATGAGTCAACTCTTTGAATCAGGTGTCCAAAGTACTGGAGCTTCAGCTTCAGCATCATGAATATTCAGGACCGATTTCCTTTAGGATGGACTGGTAGAATCTCCTTGCAGTCCAAGGGACTCTTAAAGGTCTCCTCCAACACCACAGTTTGAAAGCATCAGTTCTTTGGCACTCAGCCTTCTTTATGGTCCGACTCTCACATCCATACATGACTACTGGAAAAGCCCATAGCTTTGACTAGACGGACCTTTGTCAACAAAGTAATGTCTCTGCTTTTTAAGATGCTGTCTAGGTTGGTCATAGCTTTTTCCCTAAAGAGCAAGGACCTTTAATTTCATGGCTGCACCCACCATTCACAGTGATTTTTGGAGCCCAAGAAAATAAAGCTTATCACTGTTTCCATTGTTTTCCCATCTATTTGCCAGGAACTGATGAGACAAGAGGCCATGACCTTCGTTTTTTGAATGTTGAATTTTAAGCCAGCCTTTTAACTTCTCTTTCACCCTCATGAAGAAGCTCTTTAGTTCCTGTTCACTTTCTGCCATAAGGATGGTATCATCTACATATCTGAGGTTATTGAAATTTCTCCTGGCAATCTTGATTCTAGCTTGTGATTCATCCAGCCTGGCATTCAACATTTGTTGGGTCATAGAAAAAGCAGGGGAATTCCAGAGAAACATCTATTTCTGCTTCATTGACTACGCTAAGGCCTTTGACTGTGTGAATCACAACAAACTGTAGGAAATTCTTAAAGAGATGAGAATACCAGACCACCTTACCTGCTTCTTGAGAAACCTGTATGCAGGTCAAGAAGCAACAATTAGAACTGGCTGTAGAACAAATGATTTGTTCAAAATTGGGAAAGGAGTACATCAAGGCTGTATATTGTCACCCTACTTATTTAACTTATATACAGAGTACATCATGCAAAATGCTGGGCTGGGTGAATCACAAGCTGGGATCAAGATTGCCGGGAGAATGACCATGGAACCCAACAGTTCCACTTCTGAGTATTTATCTGAAGAAAACAACACTGATTCAAGAAGACAGATACAAAAATCCTCAACAAAATTCTAGCAAACAGAATCCAACAACATATTAAAAAGATACATCATGATCAAGTGACCTTTATTCCAGGGATGCAAGGATTCCTCAATATTTGCAAATCAGTCCATGTGATACACCATATTAACAAATTGAAAGATAAAAACCATATGATTATTTCAGTAGATGCAGAGAAAGCCATTGACAAATTTCCACACCCATTTATAATAAAAATTCCAGAAAGTAGGCATAGAAGGAACATGCCTCAACATAATAAAAACCATATACAACAAACCCACACAAACATTATGCTCAATGGTGAAAAATTGAAAGCATTTCCTCTAAAATCAAGAACAAGACAAGGATGCCCACTCCCCTCACTACTATTCAACATAGTTTTGGAAGTCCTAGCCACAGCAATCAGAGAAGAAAAAGAAAAAAAGGAATCCAGATTGGAAAAGAATAAGTAACACTCTCACTGCAATGACATGATCCTCTATATAGAAAACCCTAAAGATGCTACCAGAAAATTACTGGAACTAATCAATGAATATTCATCAATCAATAAATATAGTAAAGATGCAGGATATAAAAATTAATACACAGAAATTCCTTGCATTCCTATACATTAACAATAAAAAATCAGAAAGCAAAATTAAAGAAACAATTCCATTCACCATGGCAATGAAAAGAATAAGATACTTAGGAATAAATTTGCCTAAAGAAACAAAATAACTGTATACATAAAACTATAAAACACTGATGAAGGAAATAAAAAATGACACAAATAGAGAAATGATGGGGAACACAAATATGTTCTTGGATTGGAAGAATCAATATAGTGAAAATGGGTATACTAACCAAAACAATCTATAGAGTCAATGCAATCCCTTCCAAACAACAAAAGGTATTTTTCACATAACTAGAACAAATAATTTCACAATTTGTATGGAAACACAAAAGACTCCAAATAGCCAAAGCAATTTTGAGAAAGAAGAATGGAACGGGAGGAATCAAACTTCCTGATTTCTGACTATACTACAAAGCCACAGTCATCAAGAGTATAGTGCTGGCACAAAGACAGAAATATAGATCAATGGAACAAAACAGAATGTCTACAGATAAATCCAAGCACCTACGGACACCTTATCTTTGATAAAGGAAGTAAAAATATACAATGGAGAAAAGATAGTGTCTTCAACAAGTGGTGCTGGGAAAACTGGCCAACTACATGTAAAAGAATGAAACCAGAACATTTTCTAACACCATACACAAAAATAAACTCAAAATGGATTAAAGATCTACATGTAAGACCAGAAACTATAAAACTCTTAGAGGAAAACACAGGCAGAACAATCTCTGACATAAATCACAGCAAGATCCTCTATGACTCAACTCCCAAAGGATTGGAAATAAAAACAAAAATAAACAAATGGGGCCTAATTAAATGTAAAAGCTTTTGCACAATGAAGGAAACTAGAAGCAAGGTGAAAAGACAGCTCTCAGAATAGGAAAAAAAAAAAATACCAAACGAAACAACTGACAAAGACTTAATCTCCAAAATATACAAGCAGCTCATGCAACTCAATATCAGAAAACAAACCCAATCAAAAAGTAAATAAAAGACCTAAACAGACGTTTCTCCAAAGAAGACATACAGATGGCTAATAAACTCATAAAAAGATACTTAACATCACTCATTACTAGGCAAATGCAAATCAAAACCATGATGAAGTATCATCTCACACCAGTCAGAATGGCCAGCATCAAAAAGTCTACAAACAATAAATGCTGGAGAGGTTGTGGAGAAAAGGGAACCCTGTTTTACACTGTTGGTTGGAATGCAAACTTGTACAGCCACTATGGAGAACAGTACAGTGATTCCTTAAGAAACTGGGAATAGAACTGCCATATGACCCAGCAACTCCAATGTTGGGCATACACCCAGAAGAAACCAGAATTGAAAGACACAGGTACCCAGTGTTCATTGCAGCACTATTACAATAGCTAAGACATGGAAGCAACCTAGATTTCCACCAGCAGATGAATAGACAAAGATGTTGACACAATGGACTATTGCTCAGCTATAAAAAAGAATGCATTTGAGTCAGTTCTAATGAGGTGGATGAATCTGGAGACTCTTATACAGACTGAAGTAAGTCAGAAAGAGAAAGACAAATACTGTATATTAACTCCATATATATGGAATTTAGAAAGATGGTACTGATGATACTACATACAGGGCAGCAAAGGAGACACAGATGTAAAGAACAGACTTTTGGACTCATCAGGAGAATGCAAGGGTGGGATGATTTGAGAGAATAGCATTGAAACATGTGCATTACCACATATAAAACAGATGACCAGTGCAAGTTCAATGCATGAAGCAGAGCACCCAAAGCCCATGCTTTGGGACAACCCAGAGGGATAGGGTCTACAGGGAGGTGGAAAGGGAGTTCAGGATGTGAGGGACACATGTATCCTGTGACTAAGTCATGCTGATATATGGCAAAAACCATCACAATATTGTTAAATATACTCTGGTCTTCCGTATTGTAGTCAGACACTTTAAGGTCTGAGCCACCAGAGAAGTCTCTATCTTCCAATTAAAGTACATTAATTAATTTTTTAAAAAGATATATGTATTCCCTATGTTCTTTGAAGTATTATGAGAAGTCTCTATCTTCCAATTAAAGTACATTAATTAATTTTTTAAAAAGATATATGTATTCCCTATGTTCTTTGAAGCATTATCTACAATAGCCAAGATATGGAAGCAAACTAAATATCCACTGATAGATGAATAGATAAAGTGGATGTGGTGTATATATATATATATACACACACACACAATGGACTATTATTCACCATAAAAAGCACAAAAGCATGCCATTTGTGGCAACATGGATGGATCTAGAGGGTATTATGCTAAGTGAAATAAATCAGAGAAAAAACAGAATCCACATGATCTCGCTTATATGTGGAATTTAGAAAACAAAACAAATGAACAAACAAAGCAAAGCAGAAACAGATTCATACATACAGAGAAGAAACTGACGGTTGCCAGAGTGGATGGGGATTGGTGGGGAATGAACAAAACAGGTGAAGAGAATTATAGATACAAACTTCCAGGTATAAAATAAATAAGTCACAAGGATGTAATGTACATATAGGAAACAGAGTCAATATATTGTAACAGTGTGGTATGTTGATAATGTTAACTGGTCTTATTCTGTTGATCATTTTATAATGTATAAAAATATCAATTCACTATTGTACACCTGAAACTAATATAATATTGCATTTTGATTACAGCTCAATAATAAAATATTCACCAGAATGTGAATATACTGTGACTTATTCCTTTCCTAGAGTGCCCTAAAATTCACCAGTTTTATGTTTGCCCTAGTAGAGAAACACAATCTGCTAATCAAAGAGCAAAAGGGAATATCATTTAGCTTCCAAAATTTTTAAATCCAGTAGATTGATCATTCCAACACTTTCGCTGTTCTTTATCCTCTTGTGAGAATGATTTTGATCATATCTCCTTACTCAGTGCATGTCCCATGCTTCTCCAGGCTCTGGAATGAGTGATGTTGAGATCTCATACTTTTAGGGAAAATCTATGACTTATCCAAAGTACAGAATCTGCCTCTCCTCCTTCCACATCATCTCCTTCTCCATTTGGCTTGTATATAGAAATTGCAATATTAAGCCAGTACTTTTAGATTAGCTCACTGTAACTACAAGCATATCTCATTTTATTGTTTCACTTCACTGTGAAACAGTGATATTGAAACAGATATTGTGGTTTTTAAAATTGAGGGGATTGGACAACTCTGAATTGTCAGATGATGGTTAGCTGTTTTAGCAATAAAGTATTTTTAAATTGGATCTTTCCTGGTGGAACAGCGGTAAAGAATCCACCTGTCAATGCAGGAGACACAAAAGATGCATGTTTGATCCCTGAGTTGGGATGATCCCCTGGAGGAGGAAATCGTAATCCACTCTAGTACTCTTGCCTGGAAAATTCCATGAGCAGAAGAGCCTAGTGGGCAACAGTCCATGGGGTTGCAAACAGCTGGACACAACTGAGCACACACACACCCCCACACACATTTTTATAAATTATGTACTTTTTTTAGACATATTGCTACTGCACACAATAGTTTACAGTATAGTATAAATGTAACTTTTATATGGACTGGAAAACCAAGAAAATTTTGTGTGACTCACTTTATCTTGATATTTACTTTATAAACTTGCAATATTTTCAAGATGTGCTTGCACAAGGACATCACTGTCTCTTGTTTTGTTCAAGATGAAATAAAAATATACTACCTTATCCTTCATGTCTTTGTCTAGTCAAAGTCCTTGAGATGCCCCAGTAACCCTCAGAACCAAGAAGTAATGGCTATCAAGTCCCTGTGACCCAGTACAAATTGTGCGTAACTTTTCTGGACAATCATTAGCTTTAGAGAATACACAGAGTATTCTTGTGCATGTGTTGATGGCACAAGTTGCCCCCAGATTGTGGCAATTATCTGTTCTGTGGATAGAAGGAAGAACTTACCTGAAAAAGGACAGGGTCACATCACTTAAATTCAATATTATTTCAACATCAGGTTCAGGTTGCAAAATATCAGAAGGGATGGTCATTATATCACATGATAAAAAGTTTGGACTTTATCTTGCCAGTAATCAACTCAGTCAGCAATTTATATCTAAATGATTACCTTGGTAGCTGAATGGTAAATGTATCAAAGGAGAATTTGAGAAACGCTTAGAAGAAAATTCCTTCTTCACAGAACTTGGTAACTTAGTGACTAAATAAGGCAGATCAGGTTAAGGGTAAGGGAGCACAGAAGGATGTCTAAGTTTTTGATTAAGTAAACTGATGTAGGTGGTTGTAAGGTTTTCTGAGAGGAATGGTTTGAAGGTGGGGACACAGAATTCAGTTATGGTCATATTAATTTATCCATGTTATCTATGAAATACTGAGTTTAGGACATATTTTAGTAATCAACTAGATATGTAAATTTGAACTAGAGGGAAGTAAACATTTTTAATGTGTTTAGAAGGCAATGGCACCCCACTCCAGGACTCTTGCCTGGAAAATTCCATGGATGGAGGAGCCTGGTGGGCTGCAGTCCATGAGGTCGCTAAGAGTCAGACACGACTGAGCGACTTCACTTTCACTTTTCACTTTCATGCATTGGAGAAGGAAATGGCAACCCACTCCAGTGTTCTTGCGTGGAGAATCCCAGGGATGGCGGAGCCTGGTGGGCTGCCGTCTATGGGGTCACACAGAGTCAGATACGACTGAAGCGACTTAGCAGCAGCAGTAGCAGCAGGGAATTATTAAGAGACAGTGAGAGAGAATAAATGGAATGAGAAGAGCTATTAGCTGTGGATGAGTCCTTGGAAAACAATAATATATTAAGAGAAGAAAAGGGAGAAAATCTGATGATCAATATTGAGAAAGAAGGCTTAAAAAAGGTAGGATGTGATAACAGAAAGGTAGAAGAGAGTAATGCAAGAGCAGATTAGCATTAGTGTTTAATTTCAACTATCTTTAACTAAATCTTTGGGCTTCCCAGGTGGCTCAGTGGTAAAGAATCAGCCTGCAATGCAGGAGACATGAGTTTGATCTCTGGGTCAGAAAGATGCCCTAGATAAAATGTCAAAGCACTGCAGTATTCTTGCCAGGACAATCCCATGGACAGAGGAGCCTAGTGACCCCATGGGGACACAGATTCAGACATGATTTCACCACTAAACAGCAACTAAATCTTCAGTCCACCAAAAGAACCAGTCTGCCTACAGAAAAAGAGATAGAGGGAAGAAGAGAACAGAGAAAGGGCATTTGTTCAGAAGAGCAAGACTGTTTTCAGAATCTAACATCTAGCTTTTTGATGAAGTCATGATTTTTTTCAGTCATTCTTCTCTACCCCCTCATGAGTACTATTCTATTGTCCATGTCCCTCCAGGGCCCAGGTACTCTGAAAATAAGAGGGTCCTGAGAGAAGTGAAATAAGCAAGTAAGTAAGAGGGTAAGTGGCAGACCCTGAGGCTGTGAGCTAGATCTAGAGCCTGCCCCACAATTGGTTTGGGAGGTCCAGATATCCCAGAAAAAGCCCCACAGAAGCTATTAGAGAATGTGATATCTAAAACCTGCAATGCAGAAATAACCTTACAGAGAAATGGCTGATAGAATTTCTGCCATATTTTGATGCTGTTAATACCATCTCCCACACAGTTCCCAAGACTACTGAGTCAGGAGAAGCTTACAGAGATCTCAAACCAGTTCTTAAATGCCCTAGACCAGAAGTGACTTTTGTCACTTCCACTTGGAGTTCATTGTTCTAAAGTGGAATTCAATTGCCTCACCCACGGCAGATGGTGACTGCAGCCATGAAATTAAAAGACGCTTACTCCTTGAAAGAAAAGTTATGACCAACCTAGATAGCATATTCAAAAGCAGAGACATTACTTTGCCGACTAAGGTCCGTCTAGTCAAGGCTATGGTTTTTCCTGTGGTCATGTATGGATGTGAGAGTTGGACTATGAAGAAGGCTGAGCGCCGAAGAATTGATGCTTTGAACTGTGGTGTTGGGGAGAAGACTCTTGAGAGTCCTGACTGCAAGGAGATCCAACCAGTCCATTCTGAAGGAGATCAGCCCTGGAATTTCTTTGGAAGGAATGATGCTAAAGCTGAAACTCCAACACTTTGGCCACCTCATGCGAAGAGTTGACTCATTGGAAAAGACTCTGATGCTGGGAAGGATTGGGGGCAGGAGGAGAAGGGGACGACCGAGGATGAGATGGCTGGATGGCATCACTGACTCGATGGATGTGAGTCTGGGTGAACTCTGAGAGATGGTGATGGACAGGGAGGCCTGGCGTGCTGCAATTCATGGGGTCAAGAGTCGGACACGACTGAGTGACTGAACTGAACTGAACTGAACTACAGAAGAAACTTGAGAAGGAGAAAAGTGCACATGGAATCTTTTGAGAATTCTACTGTCTCTGCCACTCACCCATTGTTAGGATGAGAAAACTGAGGTACAAAGGGATTAATAAACCCACTCAGTGTCCCAGAGCTGGTAACTGGTAAAAGCTAGACTCAAACTGAGACTGCCTGGCCCTAGAACCTGTCTTTTTGACCACAACACTAGTGTTATAGTTCCACAAGGGAGATATACTGAGATCCAGAGATTGCCTTGTGCACTGATCCTCCTGTCCCCATTCTATCCTCAAAAGTGACTGCCTCTTCTGCTTGAGTAATAGGGTATTTTTTACTTCATAATATTTAGCTTACTATGGCCAGTTTTATTTCCTCCTCTCCATAAAATAAGAGTTAATCCTGAGCAAGGATTCATCATCAATGCATCTGCCAGGAAGAGCAAGACCCACCTCATAGAAGCCAGGCTTTCCTCTCAGGCCTATCAGAGTGTTCTAGCTATCTCTGGCAGTCTTTGGCGGTGGCTTTGAGCAGAGGTATTTTTCTCCTCTGGTTCAATGGAGGTTGGGAGGGAAAAAGTGCTGGGAAGTTTGGGCCAGGATACTAGACATCCCTTGTTCCCTAATGACCCCGCAAAAGGGCTCTAGAGGAAAACTAAGAGAACAAGACACTACCTGTGACAATCTATGCTTATCCAGTGCAACACCAGTATCAAGTCAGAGTCTACATCCCTGGACCAGGCACTCTACACACTTTACATTGTGCAAAACTTTCAAAGATTTCATGGGATAAATCTTACTGACAACCACTGACTCCTCTACCTTTGAGATGTTAGAAGAGACAAATTGCTGCCACGGACCATCTTATAAGTGGCTGTGCCAGGATTGAAGCTCAAGACTTTGGGGTTCCAAAGACCTTACATCTTGCTAGCACACTAAGCTATTTCTCTCAGAATCCTAAGTTAATAAAAGCAGCCAACATTGATTATGCCAAGCACTGTGTTATGTATATTTCATGAACTATTTCACCTAATACTAACACTGACAACCACAAAGAGAAACCAAGGGAGAGAGGTGTCACCATTAGCACTCCCCTTTCATAGATAAGGAAACTGAAGTGTGGGAAAAGGATGTCCAAAAAGGTCAGAGAAAGGATAAGAGGCAGGCCTGACCCTTCAGCCCAAATCTCTCTGCCTCCAAGCACAGGCTTTCTTAAAATGTATTTGTCTTTTCAGTTCAGTTCAGTCGCTCAGTCGTGTCTCACTCTTTGCGACCCCATGAATCGCAGCACACCAGGCCTCCCTGTCCATCACCAACTCCTGGAGTTCCCTCAGACTCACGTCCATCTAGTCAGTGATGCCATCCAACCATCTCATCCTCTGTCATCCCCTTCTCCTCCTGCCCCCAATCCCTCCCAACATCAAAGTCTTTTCAATGAGTCAACTCTTCGCATGAGGTGGCCAAAGTACTGGAGTTTCAGCTTTAGCATCATTCCTTCCAAAGAAATTCCAGGGCTGATCTCCTTCAGAATGGACTGGTTGGATCTCCTTGCAGTTTTATTGGAGGATAATTAGCTTATAATGTTGTGGTGGTTTCTGCCATACTTCAATGTGAATCAGTCACAATTATATCATATATATATTTTGAGCCTTACTCCCCCTGCCCCTAACCAAGCACAGGTTTAACTACTAGGTGATGCTGCCGCCTGGCTCTCACTTAAATAACACTAGGGACATAAGACTGGGAAAGGGGAGCCGGTTATCCACAGAGAACTTGTGAAAGTGCTCCATTTGGCTTTATTTGTTCATTCAAACCACAAGGCAAACCCACAATAATTGGAAATTATGTTATATAGTTTGTTTTTCTAACTGGCTTTCTCTCTATGAGGGCTTATGATTGCTTTCTGCCCTGTTACATGTGAGAATCTCCTCCCCCTTTTGAATCATTCCATTTCTGCCAAGTTCTCCACCCCAGCTGTAGTCAGGAACCAAGTTCTGTTCTATAAACACAGAGAGAACTGAACTTCTAATCAGAAAAGAACTGAACTTGCAAAGTCCCCATCCAAGACGTAACCCAAGCATTTCCTAGACAGTACCAGGTAAGGGACCGCTTCTTTGGGTGTATGTGTCTGTGTGTGTTTGTCTGCCATGAGGCAGTAAAGTATATATTGAGCCCTGAACATGAAATCTAAAGCCCCAATTTCAAATTCTAGCAATGCTACTTACAGACCTGGGGCAAGTCTCTTCTCTGACACTTCATTTCCTTTGTTGCAAAGTGAGGATGGTGAAACTGAGAGAAAGGGATCAGAGGGAATACAAGGTATGCCCAGCACCATGACTGGTATACAGATGACTGATTTAATGTTAGATATTTGAATGCGGTAGGCTGTGGGAGGAGGGTGCTGACAGGACTAAAAAAGACCTAGAAGTTAAAGCATTGAGAAAAAAGCTCCATTATGTGAAAGTTTGTTCAAATCACTTCAGGTGAATGCCTTTTATTAACAACATATTTTTAAAATATCTAAGTTGGTAGGGATTGGCTTCAGTATTTTCTGGGAGTTATAAGACACCTCAACACTTATTAAGCCCTTATTCTGTATCAGACATAGCACTGGGAAATTGACTATGTTGATTATCTCACTAATCCTTACGAAAGCATAATGAGTATTTTTACTCAATGTACACAGTGAGTATTATTACTATGCCCTCCAAGTCTGGAGACATAAATGATGGCAAAAATCATTCACCTGGTACCAAGTGGAGCCAAACCTGGCTCTGTAATGCTGGGATCCTCTATAATGCGCTAAGAATGTTACCTCATAAAATGAATAGCTTTTTCAGTCCAAATGCTTGTGAAATCAAAGTTCTGTTGTAAGAACTCATCAAGGCACTCTGAACAAGTCATATGAGGTTAAGTTTCATTTTAACTGAATTACCTCTTTAAAGATCTCATTTTAACTGAATTACCTCTTTTAAGATTCTGTCTTAAATATAGTCACATGCTAAGGCACTGAGTGTTAGGACTTGAACACATAAATTTTGAGGGGGCACAATTCAGCCCATATTAAAGAGTTAATTTCCTCATTATTTCTCTTTCTGTTTTCTTGATTTTAGCCACTTATTAAGAGGTTGTATGGATTGTCCTTGAGTATTTTAAGGACAATCCTGTGGCCATGTAAACACCTGTGTATAAAATTAGCAACTGAGTCTGGTGTTCTTGCTCCAGTGGGTTCTTGCATGCGAAAAGAGGTATATGTTGGAAAAAAATGGAAGGAAGAGCAGGATTTTAGAACTATCTCTGTTACTAAACTTGCCTTGCAACTTTGCGGAAATCCCTATCCGTCTTGGAATCTGGCCCTATGGCAAAGATTTTAAGCTCAGTTCAGTTCAGTTCAGTCGCTCAGTCGTGTCCGACTCTTTGTGACCCCATGGACCCATGGAATTCTCCAAGCCAGAATACTGGAATGGGTAGCCTTTCCTTTCTCCAGGGGATTGTCCCAATCCAGGGATCGAACCCAGGTCTCCTGGATTGCAGGCAGATTTACAGGTAGATTTGGGCTTTCCTGCTATCTCAGTTTGTAAGGAATCTGCCTGCAATGCAGACCTCGGTTAGATTCCTGGGTTAGGAAGATCCCTTGGAGAATGAATTGGCAACCCACCCCAGTATTCTGGCCTGGAGAATCACATAGACAGAGGAGCCTGCTGGGCTACAGCCCATGGGGTCGCAAGAGTCGGACATGACTGAGCAACTAAACCACCACCATTGATTTATATTTTATTGATACAATGAAACTTTAAAATAAACGTAAATGAGATAATAGCCTTGAGGTAAACTCTTTTCTAGTTTAGAAAAATCTATTTAAAATAATCTTTCCAGATATTTGGTAACTTAAAATTCTAAAGTTGGGCTAATTTAAGTTAAATGATAAAAGTTTATTGAGTAACTAGATAATTTCATTAATGAGATATTGAGATATAAATTGCTAAAGAGAAAAACTAACAGTATTTAGGAATATTAATGAAAATGCTTGATGTCACCCCAAGATGTTTTCTATAAGAAAAAGATGTGTATAAGAGACAGCTTATACAGACTGAAGTAAGTCAGAAAGAGAAAGACAAATACTGTATATTAACTCCATATATATGGAATTTAGAAAGATGGTACTGATGATACTACATACAGGGCAGCAAAGGAGACACAGATGTAAAGAACAGACTTTTGGACTCATCAGGAGAATGCAAGGGTGGGATGATTTGAGAGAATAGCATTGAAACATGTGCATTACCACATATAAAACAGATGACCAGTGCAAGTTCAATGCATGAAGCAGAGCACCCAAAGCCCATGCTTTGGGACAACCCAGAGGGATAGGGTCTACAGGGAGGTGGAAAGGGAGTTCAGGATGTGAGGGACACATGTATCCTGTGACTAAGTCATGCTGATATATGGCAAAAACCATCACAATATTGTTAAATATACTCTGGTCTTCCGTATTGTAGTCAGACACTTTAAGGTCTGAGCCACCAGAGAAGTCTCTATCTTCCAATTAAAGTACATTAATTAATTTTTTAAAAAGATATATGTATTCCCTATGTTCTTTGAAGTTTTCTATAAGAAAACAAATGCTTTTAGAAATTATCACTGCTGTTTACGGTCACCAATCTATAGAATTCCAATGTAAAAAACTGTTCATAATTACTTACTTCTTATCTTTTACTAAAAATTAAGGTTTTAAGAGTTGAAATTTCTAATTTACATATGTAGTTAAAGCTACTAGAAATAATACAGCAACATTTTAGTATACAGTAGACAATAAAATGTGTGTTTTCAGTAAAGAAGCTATGAGGAATAAAATTGCATTTTATTGAGAAAAAAGAAGGAATGACCTTTTGATTTTATTTGTATAAAAAATAAGACTAGATACAGAAAGTGATGAGAGACTGTGGAAAGGAACTCTGAGGAGGAAAAAGTTTTATGCATAGTCAAGGTTCACTAAATTTAGATTGAAGTTAACTAAATGGATTTGGCTAAGTAAGCTAATAAGAAGCTGGAATTTGATTTCTCTTTTACTTTGGTTAAGTAAATAAGAATTGTTTCAGTGACCTATGATCCTATTGTGTTTTAAATCTTTGTTGACATTTCTAACAAACATCTCAAATATCAAAATCTAACTAAAGCTCTTTAGCCTCCTGCTGACTCTGGGATGCTTTGAAGAAAAACCTCTGAGACATCTCAGAGAGGAATGTTAAACTAAGTTTATTTGGCATTCAGAAGATTTGGCAAGTGATTGAAGGTGAACTTTACCTTGCTTCCTTTAATTAACAATAATCTTCCGTTCAGTCTATCTACCCTTTGTTGCAAAACTTTAACCTGTTTCCTCCTCTCACTTACTTGGAGCAATTCTCTCAGAGTCACTTGAGATGCTGTCTCCTGGGACTGAAGTCCTAAAAATTCCCACTGAATAAAACATAACTCTCAACTTTTAGTTTGTGACTATTTTTTAAGTCAATACTCTTCTCTGCATATAGTAGCAGGGTTCTGAGGGCAGCACCAAAATTAATTGCGGCTAGGTTATTACAAGTCTAAACAGACTGAAAATGGAATCATGTTTTATTGATTTCTTTCATGGGTCTATCATCAAACAGTATTATCTTATTGCTGTAACTGAGGGGGAGAGGGCTTAATTATTTGCAGGGATAAACTGCTTAAACCTCAAAGCTATTTGTGAAGTAGCTTTCTGCTCATAGAACAGAAGTTCTTGCTTAAGCCAATTTCCACCATCAAACTTCAAAAAGCATCCTAGTAAATGAGCATTCTATCCCCATGTCAGAAGCATTTGTTGGATCTGGAGTAGCAAAAAAATTTTATTTCATAGGTCAAATGATGGATTGGTAATAGGTACCCGAATGCTAGGGGAAGGCAATGGCACCCCACCCCAGTACTCTTGCCTGGAAAATCCCATGGACGGAGGAGCCTGGTGGGCTGTAGTCCATGGGGTCGCTGAGAGTCAGACACGACTGAGCGACTTCGCTTTCACTTTTCACTTTCATGCATTGGAGAAGGAAATGGCAACCCACTCCAGTATTCTTGCCTGGAGAATCCCAGGGATGGGGGAGCCCAGTGGGCTGCCATCTGTGGGGTCGCACAGAGTCGGACACGACTGAAGCGACTTAGCAGCAGCAGCAGCACCCGAATGCTGTCCTGGGGAAGACCTTGAGGCCAGATCCCTGTTTAGTAGGGAGAATGCTGTGATATTAGCCTCCTCTGTCTGAGTGTGGTGGTGCATATTTGTCAATATTCTTATAATATCAAGTGACAGAAAGACAACCTCAGACAGGAAAAATTGTTGGTCCATAGAATTCAGGGCAGGATATTAACAAGAGAGGGGTAGAGATGCAGACACGCCTCAGGAGCAATAGTTATGAACCAGAGACTTGAATGCCTCTAAGATTCTCTCTACCCCCTATTTCCATGTCCCTGAAAATCTTCAAGGTTTCTTCTCTTATGCAGAGCAGTTATCTCCACATTGCAGGAATTATAGCCACTGAAAATTTCCAAAGTGTGTATTTTCATGGCTTCCACTGAGGCTTTGGTAACACACACACACACACACATAATTTTGGAGAGGGATTATGATTAGCCCAGTTTGTATTTAAAAAAATATATATCACAGGAAATGATCGACCAATCAAATTTGGATGTGGTGGGATCATGACAGTTTTCATGAGAACCACATATTTGGGCTCAGTAGGAAGAGATGTTTCCAGAGCAAGGATAGCATGACATACAGGACTTTGAAAATACTGTTTCTACCAAAAAAGGGTGGCCACATGGCCTCCATCCCTGGGGTTTAAAAGAGAAGAAGACCCTCAGGAATATGTGCCTACCTCATCTAGTAGCTATAGCTTCTCCTCATAATTTATTTTTGCCTTGTGATTCTTCATTTGGGAAGAGAAATTCCCAGCTAGGTCAGTTTAGCTATGCCTTCAAACTTCAGTGAGCTGTTAGTTGTGCCTTCCAAATTCCAGTGAACTGAAACAAAACTGTTACTCTAGTAATTAGCCAGCAATGTGCCTTCATTTTGTGGAATGAATTTCTGCTCCAGTGACCAACATATTAGCCATCTCTTCTCAAGGCAGGTAGTGACCTGAGAATTCTGTGTCTGTTTCCTGAGGACTGCTCCACTATGCAAAGGCTGATGAAGTTTCGGGTCCTGTGGGGCTTCCACGTGTCCTGCCCTGGCTTCCACCATGCCCCTCAGCACCTGCGCTGCCAATCTTTCTCGGGAGCTGGAACCCTAAGATGGAATGACTATGACAGACCTGAGGAATTTAACTTTGCAAGAGATGTACTGGACCACTGGACTCAAATGGAGAAGGTAAGGCCTCTGTGTTGGGTGCGAGAACAGGATTCACCTCCTTCTCCTAATAGGAAGAGGGGCACAGAACTAAAAGGGCTTCTGACTAAGTTTACAGTTTTCATGGGAAAAGCTTATGTGCAGGGGTTCGGTTTTCAGCCTGGACACTTCCTCTATTCTCTAAGCCCCAGTGGCTTTATCTGTGAAATGAGGATAATCTCATTTAAGAAACAAGATAGCAGGTGAAAGTATCTGGTACTCAGTCAGGTAATCATGACCAAATGTCAAGTTCTAACAACAGGTCAGCAAGTTGATGTTGGTCTGAATTCTCATCTTCAACTAATGAGACTGTGAGTCTAACTAGAATTCATCTCATAAAGTGTGGGCTTGACTTTAGGTTACACCCAGAGGGAGGGTGTAACCTTGACTGTGCACATGACCATCTGACACATGTAACTAAATCATGTCATCTATCTTCCTATGAGGATGGCAGGTATAGCTGGAGTCCTCCCCATCAACTACCTACTTGAACGTGGCTTTAGGGTATATCCAGAGAAACTCATCCCACTGGTCTCTGCCAAAAAAAAAAAAATGCGCATTCTTGGTTTCTCTTTTCCCAAGAGAGGCACAGTGGTAACACTAGCAGTTGGGTAGACAATGGGGGATGTTTCAGCTACAAAGTTCCAGCTGGCATTTTCCACATTGTGAAAGCCCACTCAACACTGTATTTGTTCAGAAGAAAGAATTCACCTGATATGGAGTTAAAGAGTTGATGTATTTTTAATTTACAATGAGCATGCATTCATATTGAAAGGTTAAGGCTACTGTGAGTGATGCTGGGACTCGTGATCTCTGGAGGAGAGGATTTCGATCCAGGGCTGGAGATGAGGCTTGATCACTCAGAACTTTCTGTGTAGAAAAGTTCTATTAAAGTGTAAAAGAGATAGAGAAGGCTTCTGGCATCGACATCAGAAGGGGGCAGAAAAGATACCCCCTTGCTAGTTTTTACCAAGGCATTATATACCTGTTAGCAAGCTGCTAATCTGATAAAAGAAATGCCTCAAGACTGAGAGTTATGGTTACTGAGAGACTTACTGAGAGAGTTAAGGCCCCTCTCCCACAACATGCATTTTGAGATAGAATGGCAAAAGGGGAGTCATCTCCAGCCATAAAACAATTGACATGAATCTTGAAGAAAGGCAGATTTCCAAGCAAATACATAGTTTCATTAATGTAGCTTAAGAAAACCATTTCCATAAGAAAAATGCATTGGTTTGCTGAGCCATTAGCAGCTCAAGGTTACCTTCAGACAGAGCCAAGTGTGTTCATGACAACACAGGATTAGAAGAGAAAAAAAGCCTGCCACTTGCAGTTTATTTCCTCCTGTTGCTTAGGGAGTTCTGGCCTTCCTACCTGACTGTTAACCCTCTCAATATGCTAGTATTCAGAACTTATATGCCTTTTATGGGGACTTATCCTACCTCCGTCTTTTTCCTTTTTCTGAATTTCCAAAAAACTCCAAGGAAAATAGAGCCCTCACTTTTGGAGAGCCCTTTTTGTTTATGTGCTATGCCAAGCACTTTGTGCTTATTATTCTGATAAAATGGACACTTTAATCATCCCCATTTTTGAGATGAGAAAACTGAGGCTACAATTGTTCAAAAACCTACAGAATTTTCTTATCTAATAAGTGGAGGACCAGGATTTGGGTTCAGACTGTCTGAATCTATAAGCCACTCTTTAACCTGGTCTCATGAGATGATGATGTCAAAACATCTCTGCTTTCAGACTACAAACTGACTTTCATCACTGCCCAGATCAAAAATCTGGTTAAGATTTTTTGAATCACAAGATGGGCTAGAAATGTCAGTTTTTATTCTGCATTTATCTTCATAAATTCCTTGTTAGTTCACACATCAACCCATGGAAATTATCACCATGTAAATATTTGCCCAGGGAATGCCCCATCTTTGTTGGGCTTTATATTGTCAACTCGGAGAAGGTGATGGCACCCCACTCCAGTACTCTTGCCTGGAAAATCCCGTGGATGGAGGAGCCTGGTAGGCTACAGTCCATAGGGTCGCGAAGAGTTATGTAAATATTTGCCCAGGGAATGCCCCATCTTTGTTGGGCTTTATATTGTCAACTCGGAGAAGGTGATGGCACCCCACTCCAGTACTCTTGCCTGGAAAATCCCGTGGATGGAGGAGCCTGGTAGGCTACAGTCCATAGGGTCGCGAAGAGTCGGATATGACTGAGTGACTTCACTTTCACTTTTTACTTTCCTGCATTGGAGAAGGAAATGGCAATCCACTCCAGTGTTCTTGCCTGGAGAATCCCAAGGATGGGGGAGCCTAGTGGGCTATGGTTTATGGGGTCACACAGAATCGGACACGACTGAAGCGACTTAGCAGCAGCAGCAGCATATTGTCAACTAAAAAAGTGCACACAACCTAAAAGTTGGGAATTAGGTTTTATTTGGTGGGAATGTTAGGACTCGAGCCCAAGAGACAGTATCTCAGGTGACCCTGAAAGAGCTGGCTTCAAGGAGGCAGGGGAAGAGCCAGGCTATATACAGGTTTGCATATGTCTGAATAAATTTGCATAAGTTTGAATATGAAAAACTTACTGTTAATTAAGAAAAAACTAAATCTCTCACATGAAGAGATTTAGCAATCTTCTATGTGTCCAGGCTTGCTGGAATCATTTCTTTCATATGCATCTAGCTCTCTGGGGCCAATCCTGTTTTCTTTATTGTTAACACACAAATTTCTTGTTTACCACAAGAGATGGTGAACGTGACAGATGGCTGTCTCTCACATCCCCCAGCTCCTCGGCGCTTACCAGGAAGAAAGTATCTGACGACTTCCAGATAGATGGCTTTGTTTCACTGGGGCTCCTAAATTTGCATTTGGAAAAGGCTTGTTTACTACAAGACCACAGAGAAGAAAATATTTCATTTTACAGTCCCTCCCTGTGGTCAGAAGTTAAACCTTATTGGGAGACATTTCATGACCATTGTTTCTTGTTGTCCCATGGTGCTTGGAGGCTCATCTCAGATCAGGTGAAAGTTCTTTATCGATATGTCACTCCAGGAGTTAATTTCCAGACTAGGCCCATTGATGGATAATAAATGGATCTGGATCGTCTATCTTCTAACCTAATAGGATCCAGGAGATATTTCCCTTGTTGCTTCTTCCTATACCTAGAATCATACTATTACAATTATTTTAAGTTATAAATGTGGTCTATTTCTTCAAGATATTTGACTGTCTTTAATTTGGCCAGGGGCCTAGTAATACATCATGTAACACAAGAGACAACAATCTTATAAAATAAACAGATTACAAGCAATACAGCTAATAATGTTAGTTACCAGTAGAGACTTAAGCCATAAGCTTCCAGAACTGAAAGGCTGCTGCTAAGCCATAAAAAACACCGGGATTCTTGGCCTCCAAAGGAGAGGAATTCAATCCGGGGCCAGTGACAAGGCTTGATCACTCAGAGCTTTTGTGTAATAAAGTTTTATTAATGTATAAAAGAGATAGAAATAGCTAATAATGTTAGTTACCAGTAGAGACTTAAGCCATAAGCTTCCAGAACTGAAAGGCTGCTGCTAAGCCATAAAAAACACCGGGATTCTTGGCCTCCAAAGGAGAGGAATTCAATCCGGGGCCAGTGACAAGGCTTGATCACTCAGAGCTTTTGTGTAATAAAGTTTTATTAATGTATAAAAGAGATAGAAAAAACTTCCAACATAGACATCAAAAGGGGGCAGAAAGGGTGCGCCCCTGCTAGTCTTTAGCCGGATGTTATATAGCTACTAGCAGTCTGCTAATTAGAGAAAGGAAAAGTCTCAAAACTGCAAGACTGGCACCAGGCCCCTCTCCCACAACATGCTTTTTGAGATAACATTGGCACAAGGTGAGTCGTCCCGGGCAATAAAACAATTGGCATGAATCTTAAAGAAAGGCAGGTTTCTAAGCAAAGACATAGTCTCATTAACATAGCTTAAGAGATTATTTTCATGAGTAAAACATACACATTTGTTTGAGTCTTAGGTGGAACCAACTTGAAGAAAGACAGAGTCTAGGGTAAACACATAGTTCATTAACATGGCTTAAGAAAAACTTATCCATAAGAAAAATGCATTGGTTAGCTAAAGGTTTGAGAAACCTTAGGTTAACTTTGAGAAAAGTTAAGTTCAGGTGGAACCAGGTGTCATCATGGCAACACAGAATTTTAAAAGAAACCTCCTTCTAAATTTGTAGAGAGAAGGGAAAAAAATCTGAAACTTGTACTTTGTTTCCTCCTGCCGCTTAAGAGAGAGATTAAAAAATATCTGACACTTGCAGCCTATTTCTTCCATTTGGGGCCTCTAGACTTCCTGCCTGTTACCCTTTCAGAACCAAATTATCTTTCTAAAAGATCACCAAATCTAGGAAGTGGATCATCTAAGGCAGCAATTTGATTTTTCATATGAGTTATTAAATGTGTAACATTACAGGACTGTGGTATATAAACACAACATTTAGTTTGAATTATAGCACAGTTGCCCCCTTGAGATTCTGTAAGGATATCAAGGGCCATATGATTTTGCAATTCAGCTTTTTATATCATAGAGATCTCAGAATTAGCCTGGTTGATATCATTTAAGGCCTTTGAGTGAATTCTGTCAAGGCTTTAATGTGAGAAATAATATTTTCCAATTTTATTGAAGGCCCAAAAATAGCTGCTAAGTTATCATATCAGTGAAGTACAAATCTCTTGGTCCATCAGGCTCATACTGATGGTAAATTTGCTGGAGTCACATCTAAGTGTGTTTGTACAAAAGTACCCTTGAGCCCAAGGGTGTCCTAAAGTTCACCTTCCTAGCCATCTCAGAAGAAGCCAGGTCCATAGACTGGACCCACAGAGCCATTGAGTCCCATTAGGTGCCAGCCAGGATATTTCTGGTCTCTGACCCAATCTGTTCCATACTAACCGAATGTTAAGTTTCAGAAACAAGTTTAGAATGCCTTGTCAATACTTTGGTTAAACACTTGCAATAATATGTCTCCTTTAAGTAATGCAGGATCATACAGTCCTTTATCCAGTCTCATTGGTCTCCGTGTAAGGGAGACAATGATGTTTGCCAAAAGAAGTGGATCTGATGCTGAGGAGAACCAATAGAAGAACCTTAGGCCAAGGAAGAAGCATCTGTTATTTTAGCCAATTGAGTTTTAAATGTTCCATTTGTTTTTTCCACTAACCCAGAAGACTAGGGGTGATAGGCACAATGGAATTCTGAATAATCACCCAAATTTCCTTAACGATTTGTCCAGTAAAACTGGTCCTTTTGTCACTATGCTGTTTAAAAGGGATTATCCAGAAGGGAATCACTCATTCTAAAATCACTGTTTCTAAATTTCCTTACTGATTGTGCTATGGCCCTTCTGCATGGTTAAGGATTTGAGTACAGCATAATTAGGAAACTTGAGTATTTCTGTAACATATAACATTTTAGTATAATCACTAGAATTATGACTGATAACATTATATCAGGACATATCAGATGTAAGGGATTCCATAAAATTTTTGGAATATCTGTATTAGTGATATTTATCTATACATTGTAGCCTAAAGTTCATTTTTAATCACTTGACAATGTTTTTCAATCAAAAATACCAAATAAGTTAGCTTAATGTTCATCTCTGAGGTTCGTCAGAGAAGTTTCTTTGAAGAATCCATCCCAGAGTCAGCTAGAGGCTAAAAAGCATAGTTATATTTTGATTTGGGGAAATTTGTTAGAAATATAAAAAATATTTTAAAACACAGGATCACAGATCACAGAAACAATACCTATTCATTTAAAGAAGGTCACAAAGAAAATAAATATAGGACATTTAAGGGCACAGAAACTCACACAACCTGTTATCAAAAGGAACATTTATAACAGGGATAAAATTTCCAGTCTTGCATTAGCTCATTTAACAAGACAATTTACTTTTGTCAGGGGAATGGGTAATTTCCTCATTCTGTCTTGTCACAACAAAAATTTGAACTGACAGACGTTAAATCCCTCAGCGTATCACAGCTCTCAGACAGTCCGTGTGACAGCTCTTGGTTCTCAGACAGACCATGTTATACCTCTTGGTTCTCGGACAGACACTACTATAGCTCTCAGACAGATCAGTGTTATAGCTCCATGTAACAGCTCAGTTTTATTTAGAAAATAAAAGGAAAATATATCCTCGAGGTGTGAGGGCATGGAGACCCAAAAGACACGAGAGGAGAGAGAGAGAGGGAGGGAGGGAGGGAGAAAGAGAGAGAGAACATGCATGAGCGAGGGAGAAAGACCTCCGGCCCTTTGGTTCCTCTTTTTATATGTTTTTTCCTCCCCCTGGGCCTGACCTATGTAAACTAAGCTAGCAGAAGTGCTGTTTGTTCTACCTGAGGTCCTCACTCTGGTCCTTGGACCTTCCTTTGTTCGATTTTTGCGGACTTTTCCCTTCCTTGTCTTTTAGCCACCGCCATTCTGGACTCCTTTTTCCTATTCTAACTACCTAACGTTCCCCCCTCAAGAGATGGGAGGCCCAATTCTTTGGGAATAGGGGCTATGAGGTCTTTCTGGCTACTTCTTACTGAACTGGGACAGTGAGGGGCATTGGGCCTCCCCCTCTTGCTAGTCTCAGGCCGCAGAGTCCTTATAGTGGTGTCCTTCTAAGGATGAGTGTTATTTTCTGTGGTCACCTGTAGTTTTATATATCCTTGCTTGAACTGGCACTACATGTTGTAGTTTGTTGACCTGGGCAGAGACAAAATGGGTTAGACAATTGATAATATATGGAGCAATCATAAGCAGCATCAATACGGCATATCAAGGACTAGTAGGGGCATTGCTGCTGCTAAGTCACTTCAGTCGTGTCCGACTCTGTGCGACCCCATAGAAGGCAGCCCACCAGGCTCCCCCATCCCTGGGATTCTCCAGGCAAGAACACTGGAGTGGGTTGCCATGTCCTTCTCCAATGCATGAAAGTGAAGTGAAACTGAAGTTGCTCAGTCATGTCCGACTCTTTGCGACCCCATGGACTGCAGCCTACCAGGCTCCTCTGTCCATGGGATTTTCCAGGCAAGAGTACCAGAGTGGGTTGTCAAGTAGGGGCATTAGCCAACTCCAAATTCCCTTCACCAGGATGGCTCAAGTCCCTCCTTGTTCAGGGATCACATCTATCTCCTGTCTGTTTTGGAGTACAACCCCTGCCAAGCTGTGTTGTCTCTTTAGAGCTGTCCTGAGAAATATCCACAGAAACTAGATTTTGGGGGTGTTCATTGGAATGGCACTCATTTGTTGTTCTGAATAGGCATCTGAGATCTCCCAGGGCTCACAGGTGTATTCAGTGTCTTCCTCTGTTTTCTTCCACAGCTTGACTCATGAGTAGTGAATCCAGGGGTCATGTCCTGGTACCTTAACCAGTGTGAGGGTAGAAAGTATTAACAGGGTAGGGGCCCTCCCACATGGGCTGGAGTTGAGCCTTTGGGGACCCATCTTTCCAGACTTTAATTAGGGCTTGAGTCCCTGGACCATATAGTGGTGACCCCTTAGAATCTTTTGGGTACTGGTTCACACCCCACAAGCATATATCCTGTTGGAGTTGCCCAAAGGCCATGGTATGAAACTGGAGGGTCTGAGCCTCTGGATCTAGGAAGAGGTCATTAACATAAACAAAAGGTCTCCTATATAGCATCTCATAAGGACTAAAACCAACCTGTTCCTTAGGGGCAGCACAGGTGCAGAGGAGAGCTATTGGTAAAGCCTCCTTCCATCCCAGGGGGGTCTCCTGGGTTATCTGTTTTATTCCTGATTTTAAGAATTGGGTGGCTCTTTCTACTTTTCCTGAAGACTGAGGCCTCCAGGCAGAATGGAGATAATAAGTAATGCCCAATGCTTTAGAGACCCCTAAGTTGCTGCTTTTGAACTGTGGTGTTAGAGAAGACTCTTGAGAGTCCCTTGGACTGCAAAGAGATCCAACCAGTCCATTCTGAAGGAGATCAACCCTGGAATTTCTTTGGAAGGAATGATGCTAAAGCTGAAACTCCAGTACTTTGGCCACCTCATGCGAAGAGTTGACTCATTGGAAAAGACCCTGATGCTGGGAGGGATTGGGGGCAGGAGGAGAAGGGGATGACGGAGGATGAGATGGCTGGATGGCATCACCGACTCGATGGACATGAGTTTGAGTGAAATCCGGGAGTTGGTGATGGACAGGGAGGCCTGGCGTGCTGTGTTTCATGGGCTCACAAAGAGTCGGATACGACTGAGCGACTGAACTGAACTGAACTGGGTGACCTTAGAAGTAAATGATGTCCCATCTTCACTTTGTAATGACCTGAGCAGACCAAATCTCAGAATTATTTCACGGAGCAGTTTTGTGGGTTTTTTTTTTTTAACCACCTCCTCAGCCTTCTTGGTCCGGGTGGGAAAACCTTCAATCCATCCTGTGAATGTATCTATCATGACTAATAGCTATTTATACCCTTGAGAAACTGGCATCTGGGTGAAGTCCATCTGCCAGTCCTCTCCTGGTTAAGTCCCACATCATTGGACAGGCTGAGCCAGCTGGGGTCTTTGAGCTCCTTGGGGGTTGTTTAAATGGCAAGTGGGACAAGAGGAGACCACTTGCCTTATAGTCGTTTGGAGGCCTATTCCTCTGAAGGACTGCCGGTGCCAGTCAGCAAAGTCGAGCAGGTACTGAAACAGAAGCGGAGACAGCTGAGAAATGAAAGAAAGAAGTTCAAAGAATGGGGTCGAGAGGACCGACCAGCCAGCCACAGTTCCGACAAGCTGATCGATGCCGTCTTTATTTCAAGTGCAGTTTATATCCTATTTGGTGCAGAAGAGAGTAGGTCATACAGCGTTTACTGATTAACTTCAGAGAACAGTTCAATCACCAGAATGGTGCCGGAGTGACGGACAGCTCAGACCCTCGAGCGTCTTGTTTTCCCAAAGGCTTGACAAAGGGTGAGAAACAAAGCCATTAAGATTGCTGATGTTGGGACCAGGTGCATGGCAGATTTATCAGGATCAAGGGGTGGCGGGACAGGGAACAGTTACGGCTCAGGAGGTTGAGTCAGTCCTTCCAGGACCCGTTCCCAGGGCCACGTCTTGACAAGCAAGACCCCAACAGAGGGCGGCTCCCCGCAAAGGACCTCTCTAGCAATCTTTGGAGGGCCTTTTCCCCTAAATGAGTGGTGGGATGTAAGGAGTTAACCAACTTCCACTGGAGGTTCCCAGGCAGAAAAAGGAGTCCCTCCTTTCGGAACCACCCCATATGATCTTGAAAGCCCTCACTCTTAGCTTTAAGAGTCTCACCTTCAGTATATGAAGTAGTTTCTGGCAAATTAGTCTGTAGAACTAAGGTGGCAATCCCTATTAGGTCATTGTTCTGTAATGCTGCTCTCTTAGCTGCCTGATCAGCTGCTTAGTGCCCTTGTGCCACTTCTGTGCTCCCTTTTTGGTGTCCTTAACAGTGGGAGACTGAAACCTCAGCAGGCAGGTGGACTGCCTCCAAGAGCCTAAGGATTTGATCACCATATTTCACTGGGGACCCTCAGGTGGTCAAGTGGCCCCTTTCTTTCCAAATAGCAGCATGTGCATGTAGCACCAGAAAGGCAGACTTGGAGTCAATGTAAATGACTACTCTCTTTCCTTTTCCCAGCTCTAAAGCTTGAGTCAGGGCTATGAGCTCAGCTAATTGGGCTGAATTACCTGGTGGCAAAGGTTTAGCCTCTGTGGTCTCAAAATTGGAGACTACTGCATACCCAGCTCTTCTTTTTCCATCTAAGACAAAGCTGCTTCCATCAGTGTACCAGATTTCCTCAGGATTGGTTAGAGGATCTTCCAACAATCCTTCTCGGGGTTTTGTCCAGTGGTCCAAGGTTTCTAGGCAAGAATGAAAGGGGAGAGAGCCCTCAAGGGTAGGCAGGAGGGTGGCTGGGTTAAGAACCTCACAAGGGGATATAGTGAGGCCTGGATTTTCCATCAGCACTATTTGATACCTGAGGATTCTTTGATCAGACATCCATAAATGGCCTCTCCCATTTAAGAGTTGTTTCATTTGGTGGCTGGTAAAAAATTAGTTTGCACCCAAAAGAGAGTTTTAAAGCATCTTCTATCAGGATTCTAATAGCTGTAAGATTTCGAAGGCAGGGAGGCCAGCCTCGGGTGTTTGGGCCAAGCCTCTTGGATAAGTGAGCTACAGCCTGGGGCTCAGATCCCAGCCTTTGAGTTAGCACTCCCAAGGCTATTCCCTCTCTTTTATGGACATAACCTTGGAATGCTTTTTCTGGGTCTGGCAACATCAAGGCTGGTGCTTGTATTCAAAAGCAGAGACATTACTTTGTTGACTAAGGTCTGTCTAGTCAAGGCTATGGTTTCTCCTGTGGTCAGGTATGGATGTGAGAGTTGGACTGTGAAGAAGACTGAACGCCAAAGAATTGATGCCTTTGAACTGTGGTGTTGGAGAAGACTCTTGAGAGTCCCTTGGACTGCAGGGAGATCCAACCAGTCCATTCTGAAGGAGATCAGCCCTGGGATTTCTTTGGAAGGAATGATGCTAAAGCTGAAACTCCAGTACTTTGGCCACCTCATGCAGAGTTGACTCATTGGAAAAGACTTTCATGTAGGGAGGGATTGGGGGCAGGAAGAGAATGGGACGACCGAGGATGAGATGGCTAGATGGCATCACAGACTCGATGGACGTGAATTTGAGTGAATTCCGGGAGTTAGTGATGCACAGCGAGGCCTGGCATGCTGCGATTCATGGGGTCGCAAAGAGTGGGACACGACTGAGCAACTGAACTGAACTGAACTTAGTGTAACCTCTGCCTTCTTTTGAGTTTCCCACATGAGTGGGATTGAATCATCCCTTCCTTTTAAGCTTTCATATAAGGGCTGGGCAATTAGACCATACATTGAGTGCCCAGATTCTACAATACCCAGTTAGCCCCAGGAAAGCTCCCAATTATTTTCGAGTCTTGGGGGAGGGCAACTGGAGGATTCCTTATACCGGATCAGACAACAGCCCCATGGACCCATGTATAATCTGAACTCCCAGGTAAGTGATCTTTGTCTCGAGCATCTGTGCCTTAGCACGAGAGACTTTATATCACCTCTCTCCCAAAAAGCTTAGCACCTGAATTGCACATTGTTGGGCATTTTTCTCATCTGGAGAGCAGATTAGTAGGTCACCTACATATTGAGAAGGGAACGACAGAGGATGAGCTGGTTAGATGGCATCACCAACTCAAAGGACATGGGTTTGGGTAGACTCTGACAGTTGGTGATGGATAGGGAGGCCTGCCATGCTGGGGTCGCAAACAGTTGGACACGACTGACTGACTGAACTGAACTACGTATTGTACTATTTTCCCATTAGATCCCAGGTCCAGATCTAGGAGATCCCGGCTAAGGGCCTGTCCAAACAGGTGGGGGCTATCTCTGAACCCCTGAGGTAATACTGTCCAAGTCATCTGTTGGTGTCTTTCTTCTGGGGCCTCCCACTCAAAGACAAAAAGATATTGGGATTCTTTAGCCAGTGGTATGCAAAAGAATAGATCTTTGAGATCCAAGACTGTAAACCACTTGACACTGGGTGGGCTTTTCCCCCAAGATTACATAGGGATTGTGTACTGTGGGATGGAGGGGAACTACAGCTTCACTTATGATCCAGAGATCGTGAACCATTCACCAGATTCCATCCTGTTTCTTTACTGAGAGGATTGGGGTGTTACACAGCAAATTGGTGGGGATCAATAGCTCACAAGCAAGGAATGTATTTATTAAAGGCTGTAGTCCCTCCCGAGCCTCTCTTCTGAGGAGATATTGTTTCCGGTTAGGAAACCGAGTGGGATCTTGGAGGACAATGATGACCAGTTCAGCTTGGTGGGCTCGTCCAGGAGTCCCCTGGTCCCACACCTGGGAGTTAACTTTGTCCTCCCAGAGTTTTAATCCCTCTGTATTGGAGAGGGTGTGATGGGTTCTTCAGTAGTAACCAGAAGCTGTAGGGCTCTAGGAGCTGAAAAGCTTCCCATCACAAGGGTGGTCCCCAATTTAGTGAGTATATCTCTTCCCAATAAGGGAGTAGGACACTTGGGGACCACCAGAAACTGGTGGGGAAATAGTTGTCCATCCCAGCAACAAAGAAGTGCTCAGGTGAATCTTTTAGTCATTGTTTTTCCTATAGCACCCAAAATGGTACAGGTTTGGGAGGAGAAGGCTCCAGAGCAGGTGATCAAGACAGAGTAGGTAGCCCCCATGTCAGCCAAGAAGTTCTTGGACCTACCTGCCAGATCCAGTTGCACTCCTGGCTCCAGCCCCATGATGGTTATGTGCAACAGGCAGGCTGGCTGGAGCGGGCTGCTTCAGTCCTGTTGAATCATCATGAGGGAAGGCTTGGCGCTTGACTTTGAGGCTCTTTGATCTCGAGGGCAGAGTGTTGCCCGTTGTTCCAGTTGATGGCAACTGTAGCAAGCCGTTTTAGGAGACTTGTCATAGTTTGAACACTCTTTGGCCCAATGTCCCACCTGACTACAGATTAGGCATTTGCTCGTGCCTTGTCTTCCAAGGACTCAGGGTTTGCCATACGGCTTCCCTGGAAGGTGGCCAGCATCTGGGCATGCCTGTCTCTTTCCTTTTCTCCCTCTCCTGGGCCTTGGCCTCCTTCTCCTGTTCTCTGTTATAAAAGGTATTGGGGCTTGTCTGGACCATCTCATCTAAAGAGGAAGCAGGGTCCTGCTGCTGTAGTTGTTGTAACTTTATTCTGATATCTGATACACATTGGGACAGGAATTTGTCCTTTAAAACCAGCTGTCCCTCCTAAGAGTCTAAGTCCAGATTGGTAAAATTTTGGAGGGCCTATTTTAGCCTTTCCAGAAAGGCAATGGGGTTCTCACTGGGCTCCTGAGTTACTGGTGAGACTGGGCACAGTCCCACAAGTAATAGGCTTCCTTCTATTTCCATGGGTGGACTTCCTTAGGGGTGAGTCTTTCTGAAGCTTATCCTACCCAGTACTGTTGCAACCTGAGAGTCAGGCATCCCCAGGTCAGGGTTCAGATCCCCAGGCAGGCTGAGGCATGACAGCCTCCTGGAGATCGAATCTCTGGGCAGGTTGAAGTAGGTCAGCCCAATTCCCAAGAATTGGGTCCCTGGGCAGGTCAAAGCATGACGACCTTCTGGGACCCCTGGACTGGCTGGATCCCTGAGCAGGTTGAGGCATGACAAACTTTCAAGGACCAGATCCCTAGGCAGGTCAAGGCAGGTCAAGGTAGTCCATGACTGGAGTTGGGCATCCCCAAGGTCTCCTGCGTGACCAGTGCTGGATAGGATTCAGTTCAGTTCAGTTCATTTCAGTCGCTCAGTCATGTCCAATTCTTTGCGACCCTATGAATGGCAGCATTCCAGGCCTCGCTGTCTATCACCAACTCCCAGAGTTCATTCAGACTCACATCCATCGAGTCAGTGATGCCATTAAGGGGTTGTAATTTTAACACATTGCCAGTTTGTTCACCGCAGATGGGAACAGATATGATGTAAAGCAATCCAAGCCTGTGCCCTGAGACTGGGAACCTGGTAAAGCGGTCATAAGCCTTATCCTTTTACTGCTCTAAGGGACTGTAAGTCACTGATTTCCTCCCCTAGTTCTCCATAAGAGCAGGTTAAGGTGACTCCAATGGTAAACATTTCATTGTCATAGGCCCACTTTAGGTAATAACAGAAGCAATGACAATGGAGTGGGTTATCTGGCCCTGTTAGGGGCATTAAAGTGTTTTAATAATAGGCTGGATGGAGCAATGTTGCCTACAAGGGGGCAGAGTCCTGGTTGTAGGAGTTAGTAAGTGTCTCAAGAACAAATTGGTAAGAGAGAACAGATTAGATGTTCTATAAAAGTGGAGTGGAGATTTGATCCTGGGGTATGTTTGTAACCTTCAGAGAAGGGTTCTAAGGGTTTTGGCCCAAGCAGCCTGCAGGGCCAACTCCCAAAGTGGCAAATATTATTCCCAGAAACCAATTGCCTTTGAAGGGATGCCAACTGATAGACTTCTGGCAGACACTGTGTGCCTGTCGTCTGCCCTAGTGGGTTCACTGAGAGATGCTGATGTTGCACATGTTGTAGGAAACATGGAAGATGAAGGCCTGAATATCTAAGGGATTGGCTATTACACAGTATTTCCCTCCCAAGGGCCAGCTATTTTCTGATTGTCCTCCCAGAAGACTGTAGAAGCAACACTGGGGGCCTGGACGGGGCTCAGGAAAAGAGTGTGAAACAGGAGGGAAGGGGCCAGAGCACAACTTTTGAAAGAATAACACAGCACAAAGGCATGCTGTTGCTGTTGCTGTTAAGTTGCTTCAGTCGTGTCCGACTCTGTGCGACCCCATCGATGGAAGCCCACCAGGCTCCCCCATCCCTGGGATTCTCCAGGCAAGAACAATGGAGTGGGTTGCCATTTCCTTCTCCAACGCATGAAAGTGAAAAGTGAAAGGGAAGTTGCTCAGTCGTGTCTAACTCTTTGTGACCCCACAGACTGCAGCCTACCCGGCTCCTCTGTCCATGGGATTTTCTAGTATGGGAACAGATATGATGTAAAGCAATCCAAGCCTGTGCCCTGAGACTGGGAACCTGGTAAAGCGGTCATAAGCCTTATCCTTTTACTGCTCTAAGGGACTGTAAGTCACTGATTTCCTCCCCTAGTTCTCCATAAGAGCAGGTTAAGGTGACTCCAATGGTAAACATTTCATTGTCATAGGCCCACTTTAGGTAATAACAGAAGCAATGACAATGGAGTGGGTTATCTGGCCCTGTTAGGGGCATTAAAGTGTTTTAATAATAGGCTGGATGGAGCAATGTTGCCTACAAGGGGGCAGAGTCCTGGTTGTAGGAGTTAGTAAGTGTCTCAAGAACAAATTGGTAAGAGAGAACAGATTAGATGTTCTATAAAAGTGGAGTGGAGATTTGATCCTGGGGTATGTTTGTAACCTTCAGAGAAGGGTTCTAAGGGTTTTGGCCCAAGCGGCCTGCAGGGCCAACTCCCAAAGTGGCAAATATTATTCCCAGAAACCAATTGCCTTTGAAGGGATGCCAACTGATAGACTTCTGGCAGACACTGTGTGCCTGTCGTCTGCCCTAGTGGGTTCACTGAGAGATGCTGATGTTGCACATGTTGTAGGAAACATGGAAGATGAAGGCCTGAATATCTAAGGGATTGGCTATTACACAGTATTTCCCTCCCAAGGGCCAGCTATTTTCTGATTGTCCCCCCAGAAGACTGTAGAGGCAACACTGGGGGCCTGGACGGGGCTCAGGAAAAGAGTGTGAAACAGGAGGGAAGGGGCCAGAGCACAACTTTTGAAAGAATAACACAGCACAAAGGCATGCTGTTGCTGTTGCTGTTAAGTCGCTTCAGTCGTGTCCGACTCTGTGCGACCCCATCGATGGAAGCCCACCAGGCTCCCCCATCCCTGGGATTCTCCAGGCAAGAACAATGGAGTGGGTTGCCATTTCCTTCTCCAACGCATGAAAGTGAAAAGTGAAAGGGAAGTTGCTCAGTCGTGTCCAACTCTTTGTGACCCCACAGACTGCAGCCTACCCGGCTCCTCTGTCCATGGGATTTTCTAGGCAAGAGTACTGAAGTGGGGTGCCATTGCCTTCTCCAGCACAAAGGCATAACATCAACCAATTAAAATCAGTTGGGTCCAAGATGACAAGTCAGATTCCAGGAAACCTTAATCTCTGATCTGTAAGCTAAATGACACACCCAGATATGACAGGACTGCTCCAAGGCACTGTCAAAAAGACAGTAGGTGGTTCCCCAATGCTTGAAATGATCCTCCCACTCCTTAGCATATGAATTCACCACCCCACTGGCAAAACCTAGCCAGACCACATTCCATGGCTTACGTCCATGGCCTAAGCCTTTGCTCTCAGCAATGGCACACACCCTGCAGAGTGTGCTTCTCTCTGAATCCTAGCAAATCCACCTCTTACCTATCACTGTGTCTCACACTGAATTTTTGCAATGAGACATCAGAGCCTGAGCTTCACTAGGTCCTGAAGCCAGGCATCATGGGTTTTGGCTGGGCTCAAGTCCCAGGAGAGAGGAGCTGAAGGACAGGAGGAAAAAGTGGTGGGCAAAATGTGCCAAGGAATCCCCTTCATAGCCTGCCAGAAAATCTGCTAAATACCTGACCTGTGCTCAGAGTTTTCATTGGCCTGGTCCTTGGCACAAAGATTAAGGACAGAAGAACCCCCACCAGTTTGGGCAACAGCTACTGGGGTTCAGCAGATAGTGCCTTTGGGACATACCGAGGAGTAACCTCTCCAGAGACCCTCAGTTTTGCCCATGGCCACTCTCCTGTTTGCCAGGCGTTGGAGGAAACAAGAAATGAGAGATTGTAAAGGAATTAAAATTTCATTAGGCATATGTCCCTCCACCCATAAGAGCGAGGACCTCCTAACTAAACCGGAGGTCTTCTCAAATCTGAGACTGAGCCACGTGAGCTTCCTGCTGAGTTAGTTTTTCACTGTCCCAGTTGCCAGCACGATGGGCTTCTTCTGTGCTGGGTTTTCTTCGCGTTCCGCTTCCACCATGGGAGGTTTTGCTGAGTCAGGCTCCTGCTGTGCTTGGCCTCCTCCTTGCCGGGGCCATGCTGAGGTTGTTTCAGCCAGGTTAAATCAGAGTCAAGGCAACATAAATGGATGGGGAGCATGTAATTTCCTCAGTTCTGTCTCATCACAACAAAAATTTGAAGTGATGGATGTTAAAGCCCTCGGCATGTCACAGCTCTCGGACAGTTCATGTTACAGCTCTCAGCTCTTGGACAGACCGTATTATAGCTCTCGGACAGATCAGTGTTACAGCTCCATGTAACAGCTCAGTTTTATTTAGAAAATAAAATGAAAATACATCTTCAAAGTGTGAGGGCATGCAGACCCAAAAGACGCGAAGAGAAGAGAGAGAGAGGGAGAAAGAGAGACAGAGAGGGTGTGTGAGCACAGGAGAAAGATCCCCTGCCTTTTGATTCCTCTTTTTATATGTTTTTTCCTCCCCCTCGGGTCTGCCCTATGTAAACTGGGCTAGCCGAGACTGCTTTTTGTTCTACCTGAGGTCCTCACTCTGGTCCTTGGACCTTCCTTTGTTCTATTTTCTCAGGCTTTACCTTCTTTGTCTTTTAGCCACCGCCATTCTGGACTCCTTTTTCCTATCCTAACTACCTAACACTTAGTTAACACCAATCTAAATTTCATTAATTCTTGACTAGGTGTAAAGCTTTGACTGCTTTTTGTTCTACCTGAGGTCCTCACTCTGGTCCTTGGACCTTCCTTTGTTCTATTTTCTCAGGCTTTACCTTCTTTGTCTTTTAGCCACCGCCATTCTGGACTCCTTTTTCCTATCCTAACTACCTAACACTTAGTTAACACCAATCTAAATTTCATTAATTCTTGACTAGGTATAAAGCTTTTTTCTCAGGGCTCTCTTCATAATCTCTCATCCCATTTTGTATCCAGCTTGTCTCTCCTTTTTCATCCAAGTAAAATTAACCAGCTCAATTTTTCCTTTTCCTCACTAAATTGTAATTCCACTTTTCATATCTTCTTTATTGAAAACTTATCTTTCCTACTGTATTCTGAAAAGTTATAGTATTATTTCTAATAGCCTTAATTTCAAATTTAAATTAGAATGCTCAACTCTTAAAACCTTCAGTCAGTTCAGTTCAGTTGCTCAGTCGTGTCCGACTCTTTGCGACCCCATGAATCGCAGCACGCCAGGCCTCCCTGTCCATCACTAACTCCTGGAGTTCACCCAGACTCACATCCATTGAGTCCGTAATGCCATCCAGCCATCTCATCCTCGGTCGTCCCTTTCTCCTCCTGCCCCCAATCCCTCCCAGCATCAGAATCTTTTCCAATGAGTCAACTCTTCAGTAAAACTAAGAAGTAAGCAATTATGCACTGTCTTTACATTGGCATTTTATAAATTGGTGAGCTTAAACATCAATAATAATTTTAAAACATTTCTTTTTTATAGAAAACATCTTAGGTAATACCAATTTCATTCATATTTTCAAATACCTTTAATTTTTCTATCTCATTAATTAATGTCTCAGTATTTTTTAAATAAACTTTCATCACATGGCTTAAATCAGCACAGCTTTATAATCTTGTTATCAAACAACTGGAAAGATCATTTTAAGTAAATATTTCTAAAATATGATTACTTTAAAACTTTTATCCCAAAGTTTTTAATCTCATTTACGTTTACCTTGAATCTTCATCATATCCAGTTATTTTCTTGCAAGAGATTAGTAAGGTCTTTATTAAACCTAGGTAACATAGAGTATTATACTTAATTTTGATGACTCCTGGTGATTTAGTTGCTAAGTCTTGTCCGACTCTTGTGACCCCATGGACTGTAGCCTGCCATGGAATCCTCTGCATCCTCTGTAGCCTGCCATCCTCTGTCCATGGAATTCTCCAGGCAATAATATTGGAATGGGTTGCAAATTCTTTACTGACTGAGCTATAAGGGAAGCCCATGACATCTATATTAATTTAGATCCACAAACTTAAACATTAATATCAGGTATCAGCTTAACAGTGAATATTTTCCAGTTCACCTGAACCTGAAAGTCATCTTGGCCAGTTTTCTTTAAACGTAGTGATTTTTATTAAAATTAAGTAGAGTTCTTTATAAATTCAATTCTAATGATACTTTTTAGAAGTAGAAATATCTCATATGTATAGTATGTATACAAACATAAGCAAATTGGAGATCTCATGGCTTTGTTGCAGGAAGGGAGACACCTTCCAGGGCCCAAAACTGGGCTCTTGTCTAATACTCGGAAATGAATTGCTCAAGGAGACACATGTGCTCACAAAGCAAGAGATTTTATTGAAAAAGGGCACTTGGGTGGAGAGCAATAGGGTAAGGGAACCCAGGAGAACAGCTCTGTCACATGGCTTGCAGTCTGGGGTTTTATGGTGATGGGATTAGTTTCCGGGTAATATTTAGCCAATCATTCTGACTCAGAGTCCTTCCCAGTGGTGCACGTGTTGTTCAATCAAGATGGATGCCAGAGAGAAGGATTCTGGGAGGTGGTCAGACAAGTGGTGTCTCCTTTTGACCTTTTCCAAACTCTTCCGGTTGGTGGAGGCTTATTAGTTCTGTGCTCCTTACTAGGACCTCCTGTCATAAAATAACTCATGCAAATGGTTACTATAGTGCCTGGCTAGGGTGGGTGGTTTCAATCAGTGTGCTTCCCCTAACAGCTTTACTAAAAACTTAAATATGAACCCAAAAACCCGTTCTGATTCCTGGGTCTGCAAGATCTGATGGAGAAGGGATAGGCTACCCACTGCAGTATTCTTGGGCTTCCCTCGTGGCTCAGCTGGTAAAGAGTCCACTTGCAATGCAAGAGTTCTGGGTTCAATCCCTGGGTTGGGAAGATCCCCTGGAGAAAGGAAGGGCTACCCACTCCATTAGAGGACTTCCCTGGTGGCTCAGACAGTAAACCATCTGTCTACAATGTGGGAGACCTGGGTTCGATCCCTGGGTCGGGAAGATCTCCTGGAGAAGGAAATGGCAATCCACTCCAGTACTATTGCTTGGAAAATCCCATGGACAGAGGAGCCATGTAGGCTACAGTCCATGGGGTCGCAAAGAGTCGGACACGACTGAGCAACTTCTCTTTCACTTTCACCCACTCCATTATTCTGGCCTGGAGAATTCCATGGACTGTGTGGTCCATGGGGTTGCAAAGAGTCAGACACAACTGAGCAAATTTCACTCACTAGATATGAATCAGGAAGTACAATATTGATGTAAAGTCACTAGTTAAAAAACAGTTGGAATACCATAAAGTTGCTTGTTCACATGATTATGGCTTACTGTCTGTAAATTTTGGCTGAGGGAACATTCTCGGTAGTTTTGATTTAAAACTGCCACTTTTTTCCCGCTCTTTTTTAGGTTTCCCAGGTTTTGCCTGTTTAATCGGGCTTAGTCTCAGCTCCTAAAGGCCTGTATTCATATTCTGGTTTAGACATTTGTGAGACAAAGGCAGTTAGTTTTTCAAAAAACAGTTTTGTCACCTGAAGTTATTAAAATCAGTGGCAAGATTTTTAATCAAACGGAAATTTAATTTACAAAGTTCTATGTTTTGTAACTTTAGAGTTTTAATCTATCATGTCTTCAAGATTTGTACAAGGCATTTAGCAAAGACCTTTCTGAGTTTATAAATTAAACCAAAGCAAAATCACTATTTTTTTAATTAATCTTTGTATGTTAGTTCCCCATTTACTTATTTTGTATGACTCAGGTAACTATTGGTTTCCTCAGTACATTTAGTTAATATTTCCTTAGTGGCAATCTAAGCACTTGTTTATCCCACAGTATAATTAAATAAGAATTGTAACCACCTTAAAGAAAACCCATTTAAAAATATCAATTGATATACCTTTATCTAAATTCCACCAAATTGAACTTTACTTCTCCTAAGTATCCAATCAACAGCTTTTGACCTTATGGGAGAGTTGTAAGCTATAGTTCGGGCCGAGGCAGAAAAGAA
>SJYT01079744.1:61438-103366 GCA_006410635.1 Cephalophus harveyi | reverse complement strand
GTCTCCAAGGCAAACCATTCAATATCACAGTAATCCAAGTCTATGCCCCAACCAGTAACGCTGAAGAAGCTGAAGTTGAATGGTTCTATGAAGACTTACAAGAACTTTTAGAACTAACACCCCAAAAAGATGTCTTTTTTCATTATAGGGGACTGGAATGCAAAAGTAGGAAGTCAAGAAACACCTGGAGTAAGAGGAAAATTTGGCCTTGGAGTACGGAATGAAGCAGGGAAAAGGCTAATAGAGTTCTGCCAAGAGAACGCACTGGTCATAGCAAACACCTTCCAACAACACAAGAGAAGACTCTACACATGGACATCACTAGATGGTCAACACCAAAATCAGATTGATTATATTCTTTGCAGCCAAAGATAGAGAAACTATACAGTCAGCAGAAAGAAGACTGGGAGTGGACTGTGGCTCAGATCATGAACTCCTTATTGCCAAATTCAGACTTAAATTGAAGAAAGTCGGGAAAACCACTAGACCATTCAGGTATGACCTAAATCAAATCCCTTATGATTATACAATGGAAGTGAGAAATAGATTTAGGGGACTAGATCTGATAAAGTGTCTGATGAACTATGGATGGAGGTTCGTGACATTGTACAGGAGACAGAAATCAAGACCATCCCCAAGAAAAAGAAACACAAAAAAGCAAAATGGCTCTCTGAGAATTCACCTTAGTCTTTCACAAAAGCCATATGAAGTTGGTTACACGATCTGGCTTCTAAGGCTCAGTCAAGATGTTAGTGGTCAGACAGAAAGTGTTAGCTACTCAGTCGTGTCCGACTCTTTGTGACCCCATGGACTGTAGCCTGTCAGGCTTCTCTGTCCATGGAATTCTCCAGGCAAGAATATTGGAGTGGGTTGCCATTCCCTTCCCCAGGGGATCTTCCTGACTCAGGGGTCAAACCTGGGTCTCCTGCACTGGAGGCAGATTCTTTATCATCTGTTTATTAGGTCTGGAATAATTCAATATTCCTAAGCTTCTATTTTCTCTTCCACTAAATCAGTTTTAGGATCAGTGTTGATAATGTATGTGACTTGTAAAGCACTGTAGAAATAAATGTGTCAATAAGCCATGATCATTGTTCTGACCTGCTGTCACATTTCCCTGAATTCACCCCTTAGGTTTGGGAAAAATACTGAGTACAAACCACTTGGTCTTTTTGAAAAGAAAATAACCATTTTCTCCCAAAAGAAAATATTACGTACCCTAAAGAACAAGAGTGTGACCATATTATCCCCACAAGGTGCCACAAGTCCATTTTCCCCTCCTCATTCAAAGGAAATTTATATATAGTTAGCTATGTCCTCTGTTCTTAGTGTAAGCAGCAATCTCTGTGTACATGTGAAAACCAACACAAGTAGTCAAACTTAAAATCTGAAATATCTCTCTGCCTATTGGTATCAGCTTTGAAAGTCCTAGATAGAGAGTAGTGGCCACATATGGCCACTTAAATTTTAAGTAATTTAAGTTCAACAATTATCAAAACTTACAGTAAAGCTACATTAATCAAAACAGTGTGGTACTGATATAAATAGACATAGAGACTAATGAAATAGAGTAGACAGCCCACAAATACACCCTTGAATATACATTCAAATGATTTGGATGCCAAGGTCATTCAATGAGGAAACGATACCCTTTTCAATAAATGGTGTTGAGAAAATTGAATATCCACATTCAAAAGAATGAAGTTAGACCCTTACCTAACACTGTATAAAAATTAACTCAAAGTAAATCAAACACCTAAATGCAAATGCCAAAACTATAAGGGTTTTAGAAGAAAGCATAGGGCAAAATTTGATGACATTGGATTTGGCAATGATTTTTTTTGGCTATGACACCAAAAGCACAAGCAAGAAAAGAAAAAAAATCAACGAATTGAATTATATCAAAATTTAAAACTTTTGTGCTTCAAAGGGCACTACCAACAAGGTGAAAAGGCAACCCATAAAATGGGAGAAAATATTTGCAAACCATATATCTGATAATGGGTTAATATCCATAATACAAAAAGAACTCCTACAACCCAAAAAACACAAAAGGAAACAATCCAGTATAAAAATGTACATGTGGAGTGGGGCTTCCTGGGTGGCTCAGTTGTAAAGCATCTGCCTGACAATGCCAGAAACATGGGTTTGCTCTCTGGTCTGGAAAGACTCCACATGCCACAGGGCAACCAAGCCCAGGCACCACAACTATTGAGCCTGTGCTCTAGAGCCCAGAAGCCGTAGCTACTGAAGCCTACGCGCCCTACAGCCTGAGCTCCACAACAAGGAGAAGCCTTAGCATCGAAACGAGAGAGTAGGCTCCACTCACCACAGCTAGAGAAAAGCAACAAAGACCCAGGACAGCCAAAATAAGTAGATAAATAAAATTATTTTTCAAATGGACAAAGGACTTAAATATTTCTTCAAAGAAGATATAAATGGCCACTAAGCTCGTGAAAAGATGCCGAACATCACAAATGCAAGTGAAAACCCAAATGAGGGTTCATTTCATGCCTATTAGGTGAGAAATTGGAACTTTGCCCACTGCTAGTGGGAATGTAAAATGGTACAGCCCCTATGGAAAACATTATGGCCTGTCTTTAAAAATTAAAAATAGAATTATTAAATGTAATGCAGCAATTCCACTTTTGGGCATGCACCCAAACTAACTGAAAGTAGAGGTTTGAATAGGTATTTGTACACCCATATTCATAGCAGCATAATTCACAATAGACAAAAAGCGGAAACAACCCAAGTATCCATCATCAGATTAACTGGATAAACAAAATGTCGTGTATACATACAATGGAATATTATTCTACCTCTAAATGGAAGGAAATTCTGACACATGTTACAAAGTAGATGAACCTGGAGAACCCTGCTACTGCTGCTAAGTCACTTCATGGGTGAAATAAGCTAGTCACAAGACAAAACACTGTGTGATCCCATTTACATGTGGTACCTAGATGGTAGTTAGTTATCAGAGGCTGGGGAAGGAACTACTGAGAATTGTTGAATGAATATGAACTTCCAGTTTGGGAAGATGATAAAGTCCTAGAGATGGATGTGAGTTATGCTTGCACAATAATGTGGATACACTTAGTGCCAGTGAATTGCACACTTTAAAATAGTTAAAATGGTAAATTTTGTCATGTATCTTTCATTGCAATGTTAAAAATATCTCCTGCCTATTGCCAGACTATCCTCCAGAAATTGAGTTCATACCCTCCTGGCACTAGGACAGAACATCAGTCTTTTTACTCTTTGCACATTTGATTGCTAGGGGGGAAAATGATCAGTTTTATCAATCTGATTGCTAGGGGGAAAAATGATCAGTTTTATCAATCTCCAGGCCAGTGACTTAAATCGGAATGAATTCTCAACTGGTGGCTCAGACAGTGAAGAACCCGCCTGCAATACGAGGGACCTGGGTTCGATCCCTGGGTTGGGAGGATCCCCTAGCGGAGTGCATGGCAACCCACTCCAGTATTCCCGCCTGGAGTCCCCATGGACAGAGGTGCCGGGCGGTTCCAGTCCACGGAGTCGCAAAGAGTCAGACACGACTGAGCGCCTAAGCACACCACAGCACACCTTAACGAACCAAGACGCTGGGTGAGAAAAAAACGTGGTGATAAGAAAAGATATTTTAATAATTTCCAGTATTCCCGCCTGGAGTCCCCATGGACAGAGGTGCCGGGCGGTTCCAGTCCACGGAGTCGCAAAGAGTCAGACACGACTGAGCGCCTAAGCACACCACAGCACACCTTAACGAACCAAGACGCTGGGTGAGAAAAAAACGTGGTGATAAGAAAAGATATTTTAATAATCCGATTCTTAATACTACAAATGGAAATATAGCGACGGTCCTCTGATTTCTGCATACAATGTAACAGCCAAAAAAAAAAAATCGTGGCGAGTACAGTATGGTCTTATAATATTATTTTAATTTCCGGGCAAAGCTGTTTCCTGTAGTTAAAAAAACAGACCCCCCCACGGGAGCACCTTCAGGGTGTAACGCCCTGCGCTCAAGGTCTGGCCACCCAAGAGGAAGGGGCGGGGCTGGAGGTAGTACGCCTGCGCGGACCCCCAGGCGCGGGAGTAGCCGCTCTAGGCAGCGGGAGGGCGCAGGGTTCAGGGGGTTGGGGAACAACTGCGGCCTTTCCTCTATGGTCGCGGCCAGCGGGGTACCCTCCTCCGCAGCGAGTCCAAGGTTATTTCCGGAAGTGGAGCTGCTAACCTCTTCCTCTGTGTCCGCGAAGGAGCCCAGGAAGGGGTCGACGGCTAGGTTGGCCATGAGCGCGGAGGTAAGAAGCAGCTTGGCGGAGGGTAGCCAGGGTGCGGCCGGGCTCGACTTAGGGTGTGGAAGGAGGCGGTGGAGGTCGGGCTCGGAGGAGGTGGGCGGAATCTCCCCTCCCAAACCTGGGTTCTGTGCAGCCTCAGCCTTAGCTTTGAGGCGCGGACCCCCACTTGGCCAGCTTCTCCATCCTTCCCGAGAGCCCCACCGCGGCAAGCCGGTTCCTGGACCTCACCTGTGTTCCCTCCGGGGTCACAGTCCGAGCCTGTAGTTTTTGGATTTCCGCCTCCACCCTCCCCAGGGCGAGACGGAGAGGACGTGGCTGCCTTACACCTCGGAGGGAGATGACCGGGACCCTGCCCCCGGGAGCGCGGGTAGCAGCCCGCGACATCGCGTGCAGAATTGACCGGGCTCCTGATAGGGCTTCCCTGGTGGCTCAGAGGGTAAAGCGTCTGCTTGCAATGCAGGAGACCTGGGTTCGATCCCTGGGTCAGGAAGATCCCCTGACGAAGGAAATAGCAACCCACTCCAGTACTCTTGCCTGGAAAATCCCATGGACAGAGAAGTCTGGTAGACTACAGTTCATGGGATCGCAAAGAGTTGGACACGACTGAGCGACTTCACTTTCACTTTCACATGATAGACGCCAGGCTGGGCTTCAGATCTAACTAGCCGGGTTCGTTCTGGCCCCAGGGCTGAACGAATGATCCCGTTTTAAAAGAGTATAAGGGACTCGCAGAAAGGAAAAGTGAAACCCAGAGTCACACTCTCAGCTCTTGTGATTGTGACTTCATGGCTTAGAAATCTGGACTTAGGTAAAAGATAGTTCTCTTTATTAAAAAAAAAAAAAAAGCAAAAGAGAATCAGGCCGTGTCTGATAGGATCTTTGGCGGGGCAGAAGGCGGTCCTCCAACTTTGGTGCGGAGAAGAAGCCAGGTGCTGTCTTGCCCTCCTAAGTCCTCGTTGGGTCCTCCCCACCGAAGCCCATTGGCCAGTCCTTGGCCAGACCTTGTAGATGGTCTTGATGACACGCTCTGAAACGCCAATGGGAGGGAGTTTTACTACCTTCCTCTCCTGGAGCACATCCTAGAGCTGACACGCAAGAGTGCACGTGTGGGTTGGGTTGGGTTGGATTTGTTTTTGTCACAGCTGGCTTATTAACAAGCCCGCCTAGGGATATACAAACACATGTGCTCAGTGTTTCCCTGTAGATCTCTATAAACTTGATGGGAAAATTGTGCTGCTCCAGGGCAGTTTTTGTTTTTAAGTTCCGTTATTTGGCACCGGTACCACCTACCTGCTGCTGCTGCTCAGTCGCTTCAGTCGTGTCCGACTCTGTGCGACCCCATAGGCGGCAGCCCACCAGGTTCCCCCGTGCCTGGGATTCTCCAGGCAAGAACACGAATGGATTGCCATTTCCTTCTCCAATGCATGAAAGTGAAAAGTGAAAGTGAAGTTTCCGACTCTTAGCGACCCCAGGGACTGCAGCCTACCAGGCTAGCTGGCACTAAATAAACACCACTATTAATAATTGTTAATGCCAATCAATCACACAGTGGATTTTCAGACTATCTGTAGATAGAAATCAGTCATTTAAGCTTCATTCAAAAGAATTGTTATTATCCTGAACTTAGAAAAGGGAAATAGAGGATCAGAGGAGATAGATGGACTGTGTCACTCTTAAAACAGTACTATTTCAATTATACTAACGTTTCCAGGGAAATCATAGTCTAGATGAGAAAACATGCACAAATGAAAGATGCATTAGTGCACAGAGGCAGGAAGGATTAATTTGAGCTATGAGGAAGGTTAGTCATTAAAGATTTTCAAGTGATGGTTGATTTGGGTCTTGTCAGTTGGACACTTTTGACCCAGAGATGGTGTGTATCTGTGTTATAGATAGAACAGTGTGGGGAAAGGGCAGGAATTAACAGGTGGGACTAGAGTATAACCTATGAGTAGGTGAGTAGCAGGAGGTGATCAGGATAATAGTAAAAACGAGCACTTAGAACTTTGCACTTACTGTGTGCCAGGTACTATTCTGAGTGTTGTGCATGCATTAATTCATTTAATCCTGTCAACAACCCTATCAGGCAGGTACTATCCATATCCCCATTTTATGGATTAAGAAACTGAGGCACAGACAGGTTAAGTAACTTGCCTGAGGTCACACAACTAATAATTGGAATCACTGGGATTTGAATGCAGTCATTCTGGCCCCAGAGTCCATGCTCTTAGTTAAAAAGTTCTGTTGATTGCAGCTGGGCCATAAAGATTCTTAAATGACCATGGATTTTATACTCTCACAGTTGGGAAGGTTTTGAGTAAAGGGAGGACTTGATCAGGATTTTGCTCCAGTCGGATGATTGGGACTGTGGAGAGAGGAAGGATTGGAGGGGAGAGGAGAGGAAATGAAATTGGAAATGTTACTTAAACTTGATTTTGTTACTGTCTTGCCTCACCTTGTGTGAAACATGTACTTAGGATTGTAAGTGTTTATTTGTATGTAACAGCTCTCAGTTCCCAAACATCCATGTAAGTAAGATCTGTGATAACCTAGAGGGTCAGGATAGGGTGAGAAGTTGGGGGGAGGTTTAAGAAGGAGGGAACATATGTAATCTATGGTTGATTAATGTTGATGTATGGCAGAAACCAACACAATATTGTAAAGCAATTATCCTTCAGTTAAAAATCACTTTTTTTTTTTTGTAAAGAATATTCTAAGGGGCTTCTTTAAAAGGAGCATTCCTGGTCCTCTCTCCCACATATCTTTGTTTGAATTCACCAAATTTCTGGGGTGATTCCAACAGAGGTTCTAAGAAATTTCTATGATAGAAATCAAAGGTTTGTGGGTTCTATTTTCAGCTCCAAATAACTAGAACTCAGCTTTGTGCCAGTCACTCTCAGGTACAATGATAGAATTCTCTGACTTGGTTCCTGACCTTCAAGAGCTCAGGATCTGGTTGGAGAGGCACAGGCTGCTCAACCAGCAGTGTGCAAAACCTGAAAAGGATTCATGAGTTTAGAAATGTGTGAGTCATAATGGGATGGTTTAAAAACCAGTAGCTATGGTATGGGTTAGTGGTGACCACCAGTAGTTTTTGATCACTTTCTAAATTATTGGACGTCTCCAGTGTTTCACACAAGGTAAATCATTTGCATATCCTCCACAGACCCTTCCGGAGAAGGCAATGGCACCCCACTCCAGTACTCTTGCCTGGAAAATCCCATGGACGGGGGAGCCTGGTGGGCTGCAGTCCATGGGGTCGCTGAGTCGGACACGACTGAGCGACTTCACTTTCACTTCTCACTTTCATGCATTGGAGAAGGAAATGGCAACCCACTCCAGTGTTCTTGCCTGGAGAATCCCAGGGACGGGGGAGCCTGGTGGGCTACCGTCTATGGGGTCACACAGAGTCGGACACGACTGAAGTGACTTAGCAGCAGCAGCAGCACAGACCCTTCGCTGTGTGCTCTCATCTTGCACAACAGCACTCCAGAGCAGTAAATCACAGGGCCTTAAGTGTAGGCAGCAAATCAGTGTCCAGTTACATAGAATCACTGGGACATTATATGTGTCCCAGGTTTTTTTTCCCCATGGATTTTCAGACAGTTGTACCTTGTTAGTTAGGTGTTTCCTTGGGAGAATATACATAAGGTTGGGGTGATAGGTATCTTGTGATAATTATTTCCTAGCAGTGGTTTTCTATCAGTTGTACCAACAGACCTAACCCATGAGCTGGCTGGCTACCTTTGCCCTAGTGATAGCTGATCCTGTTGAGAAAGAAAGTCTGTCTCTTTGAAGTTGGAAAAACACAGAGTTTTATACAGTAAGAGCCTGGAAGTTCTTCTCTTATGTTAATGAAAGCCAATTTCCACCACCTGCAAGAAGTATTTACCACATTCTCTTTTTATTGCCACTTCTGATCTTTGCTTTGCTTACATTTGGACTCATTTCTGTGTATCACATAATTACTAGAAATGGGTGTCTTTGGTCTTTGGACATTTGATAATTTCTGTAGTGTTCTGCTAGTGTCTAAGTGGTGTCCCCAGGGGTGGACTAAGGGTGCCAGAAATGAGGTACACCCAAACACCATCACCCCTACTTCTCTTGTGAATATTTCTGCTTGTTTATCTCCTAGGTGGAAGAGCATGGTCACCCTAACAGCCTCAAGCTGCAGTTCTTGTTCCAAAATGCAGTGATATCAGATTCTAGTTTCAATTTCTCAGCTTCGCAGTGGCGCCTCTATGTTGTGGCCTAGACTGACATAGTGTATGAGGACAGGCTTTACATGAGACCATGATTTAAAACCTGACCTGGAATTCCCTGGCTTCCACTGCAGGAGGCATGGGTTTGATCCCTGGTCGGGGAACTAGGATCCCACATGCTCCACTGTGCAGCCAAAAAAAAAGAATAAGAAAGAAAAGAAGTTTGTGTTGTTTGAAAAAAACAAAAAACCGGACTCTGTCCAATACCAGTTAGGTCTCCAGTTTCTCATTAGTAAAATGGAGATGATAATAATAATTATCCCGTAAGATTATTATACCACTCACATTATATCAATCAATGTTAGCAGTTGTCATTATTCTCTGTTGTTGGGCACTATGTAATGGGAAGAAATAACCTAACTAGAGACCAATCTAAAGCCAAAATCTTTGTATTCTTGCAGCCAACATCTCTGCTAAGAAATAGTTGAGATCACGTTTTTCAGGCTGGAATCCCAATACATTAGCTCTTTAAAGACTTATTCGTAAATGTATTATTACAATATGTGTTACAGTCACAATCAGTGTTTTGTTGAGTGAAGAAGTAGAAATTTCACTGAACTAAGCAGCTTGATAATTTCACTTTCTGAAGAATTAACAGTCATCACATAGTGAGGTCTTTAGAAGCTAAGATATAAAAATTCTTAAACTGAAAATTAATGCATTCTTCTTCAGTAAACTTAATAAAAATCATTGTATTAGTTTTTTTAAATGTGAATTGAAGGACTGAAGAATGAAACAGGCTATAGCAGGGCCCCTGCCTCCTCCTGGAGAGTAGGCCCCTGGATAAATCCATAGATAAGCACTTGACAAGCAACTTTCCTTCCAGGGACGGAATAGCCAAGTTCATTCCAGGGTCTGTAGTTACATAGAATCGTTGGGACATTATATGTGTCCCAGCTCTTTTCTCCCCCCATGGATTTTCAGACAGTTGTACCCCATCAGTTAGGTATTTCTTTGGGAGAATATGCGTAAGGTTGGGGTGATAGATATCTTGTGATAATTATTTTCTAGCAATTGCTTCCTATCAGTTGTGCCAACAGACCTAACCCATGAACATTTTGGAAAATGTCAGCTGTGCAGTTTGTCCATGTGCTTATATTCATGTCATATTTCACATATTAATGCTTTCTAAGATTTTATGCCATTTCTTGACATGGCAACTTTAGAGATGGTGTGCTACTCAGGAAGTCGTGTCTCTCCAGGTGTTAAAAAGTTACAGGGTAGAGAATTCCCCGGGCATTGCAGTGGTTAGGACTGTGTGTTTCCACTGCAGAGGGCATGGGTTCAATCCCTCATTGGGGAACTAAGATTCTACATGCCTTGAGACGCAGCCAAAAACATAATAAAAAATTTAAAAAATGTCCATGTCTCTTGCAATAAAAGCACGTGTGGCCGTTTTAATAAATAAAAGTTACATGGTAGAGTAAGTTGTTGGTTATATGGCATGGGCAGGAAAGACACCACCTTAGCAATTCTTCACTTGAATGGATTGACAGATGTCACCCACTAGAACATGATGTGGAAGAAGGGACCACGAGCGCTTCCTGTGTGCTGTCCTCTTAATTCTGAGACCAGTCCTCTCAGATCAGCAGCAGTAACCCCACTGCTTATGTCTGGTGATGTGAGCCTTGGGGAGGATGAATAATTTGCCTGTGATCTCATGGCTGGTAGTGAAGCTGGGAATCAGAATCTGTCTTCTGATTTTAAAACTGAGGTGTATTACTCTGTCCCTCAGAACCAGGAATAGGTAAGACCTCCAAAAAATTAAGTGTTTTAAGGGCCTCTATTGAAATATTTGATAAATAGGTGCTAGGTCTGTAAGGATAGGTTGAGAATAAAGCCAGCTTAGGATTTTTAAACTTGACCCCTGCCCTCATGCACAGCCGTTCACACGCAGAATCTCCTGCACCTCTGAGTCTAAAGCAGAATAGAAGGGGTAACGTAGAAAAATGTGAGGAAGACCTCATAAGTAACCACCTTCCCAGCAATAAGTAACCACCTGACAGCAGAGAAAGAGAAAAACTATCAGCCCATAGATCTCCAGAAGCTTTCAGGCCTAAAAGGCCAGTCAACCTAGAAATGTCATACTCTCATGCTGGACCCAGAAGGCGGCACCTTACGGAACAAGTTACGAAAAACACAAATATCCACTGAAATCTGGCAGCTAATGGAAGTGAGGAAGCCAGCTGGGTGATGATGGCAGCTCCCTCTGAAGCGGGCAGCTGCTCAGATACACAGCTTCAGAGGCTTCTTAACACACAAAAGGAGCGCCCAGGGTTGCCAGATCTTCTGAATTTTCAGAAGCAGCCAGGAATCTGGATTTGTCTGTGACATCAGATTGTTTTAAATGCTGGCATCAAATTCAATAGAAAGTGGGGGAGGAGGAGGAGAAAGAGAAACACCTCGTGAAAATTGCCTGTCTGAAGACCAGATGTTGGGACTTGGTGGTCCAGTGGTTAAGACTCTGCACTTCCAGTACAGATTCGATCCTTGGCCATCCCACATGCTATGCGGCCGGAAGAAAAAAAAAGAACAGATGGTGCCACTGTTGAAACTGCCAGGTCGAGGAGGATGGCTGCTCTTGACAGTAATGCTGGGTCACTGTGGGAAACAGCGGGGGTGACATGAATAAAGTCCTTATCTTACTGGACAATCAGTGGTTCTTAGCCTTATCTGGGTCTCGGTCTGCTTTGCATGCTATGTATGCTGAGTCACTGCAGTCATATCTGACTCTCTGACCCCATCAGCCATTTCCGTCTCCAGGGATCTTCCTGACCCAGGGATGGAACCCATGTCTCCTGCGCTGGCAGGAGGGTTCTTCACCCCTAGTGCTACCTGAGAAGCCCCAAGAGAGTAAATAAAAACCTAGATTTCCTTCAGGAAAACACTCGTGTAGACAAACACAAACTTGACCCGTGATTTCAGAGTGTGCCCTGACCCCTTGAAGCACCGATACAGACGTCAGCTGAAGAGCCAGCTTCAACTGTCAGAAACCGCAGCTCTTCAGAGGGACTCAGAGCAGAGGTCTTCAATTCTGTGGTATCCAGGCCGTTGTTTTTACCTTGTCTCTGTTTGCAGTTTTGTAGGCTTTTCCAACTCAGGCATTTTTCCCATTCGTTTTGAGCAAGGTAATCAACACCTGTCTTGTTGTGCAGTGATTAAGCACAAACCTAAGTGTGGGCAGGGCACTGGGAGTCAGGCTGGAATGCTTCTCGCCCCATCCTAACCACACCCCCCAGACGCTTCTGAGACGGAAACTGGAAGAGCAGCAGGCTGTGGGTGTGTCTAACACGTGCTTCCCCATAAAGGAACTCAGCCAGCAAAGCTGCTCTCAGTTCCAGTCCGTTGCTGTGTGTGCTGCGTTTGTAGAGAATCGCCATAAACATCTCAGAGAGGCCTTTGCAGTGCAGGAGGGTGTGTTTATCCAAGTCAAAATGCCACAGCTTGGAACTTTAGTGTCTGAGCTCGATTTTTATCACCTGGGAGGCACTTTCCTCTTGCTTCCCTGTTGCTTGCTTTAATGGAAAAAACCCAAATACTTTACAAAAATAGCAGAAAAGATCAGTTGAATTCAGTTAAGTGGTGCACCCTTTCTCTGTTAACTTCCAGTTTTTCAATTTAGAGTAAAATGAAATGAGCAGAATTCCTAGTTCAGTTCAGTTCAGTCTCTCAGTCGTGTCCGACTCTCTGTGATCCCATGAATTGCAGCACGCCAGGCCTCCCTGTCCGTCACCAACTCCTGGAGTTCACTCAGACTCACGTCCATCGAGTTGGTGATGCCATCCAGCCATCTCATCCTTGGTCATCCCCTTCTCCTCCTGCCCCCAATCCCTCCCAGCATCAGGGTCTTTTCCAATGAGTCAACTCTTTGCATGAGGTGGCCAAAGTACTGGAGTTTCAGCTTTAGCATCATTCCTTCCAAAGAAATCCCAGGGTTGATCTCCTTCAGAATGGACTGGTTGGATCTCCTTGCAGTCCAAGGGACTCTCAAGAGTCTTCTCCAACACCACAGTTCAAAAGCATCAATTCTTCGGCGCTCAGCCTTCTTCACAGTCCAACTCTCACATCCATACATGACCACAGGAAAAACCATAGCCTTGACTAGATGGACCTTTCTTGGCAAAGTAATGTCTCTGCTTTTCAATACGTTATCTAGGTTGGTCATAACTTTCCTTCCAAGGAGTAAGCGTCTTTTAATTTCATGGCTGCAGTCACCATCTGCAGTGATTTTGGAGCCCAAAAAATAAAGTCTGACACTGTTTCCACTGTTTCTCCATCTATCTGCCGTGAAGTGATGGGACCGGATGCCATGATCTTAGTTTTCTGAATGTTGAGCTTTAAGCCAACTTTTTCACTCTCCACTTTCAGAAGTAATCAAAGTCCATGCAGTTTCTAGTTTGTTGAAGACAATTAAAAAACAGTTAGTGGCCACCTCAGCTTTTCCAAACATGACTTTTAAAATACACTTTGATGTCTTATTTTCTCTTATGAGAAATAACTTTCAGATCTGATAAACTAAGAATTATTGGTGCATTCTAGTTTTAAAAGGTTGTGAGAAATTTATTTCCATATATGTTGCCATGTCAAATGACTTCGAGATCCATATACTTGGCCTTGCTCTAACCTCACAACCACAGTTTCATATCTCCATATGCTCACTAGGCAGTTCTTGGAAATTTTGTCATCACCTCAAACTCAACTTTTCCGAAATTCAACTTACCTTCTTTTAAAGCTGGGCCCCATTAGTTTACATGGACTCATTTTTTTTTTTTTTAATTCAGTTGTGCCAGAGCTTTAGTTGCAGGACGCAGGCTCTTAGTTGGAGCATGTGGGATCTAGTTCCCTGACCAGGAATTGAACCGGGGACCCCTGCATCAGGAGTGCTGAATGTTAACCACAGGACCACGGGGAAAGTCCCTGCTGTGACCCATTTCTGTCAGCAGAACCATCTACTTCCCCAGTTCTAGAACCTAGACAACCTCTTTGATCATTCTTCTCTCTGGTCACCAAAGCTCAGAAATGACTCTTGTAATATCTCGTGCATAGATTGATCTCTTTCTTTGCATTTTCATGTTTGTCACCATAGTCGCAGAAGTAACAGCACCTCCCTTCTACCTTGTCCCAGTCCACCTTCCTGATGAAATTTATCATCCTCAAGCACTGGAACAAGTAGCCTATCCCTTCACCAGCAGATCTTTCCAACCCAGGAATCAAACCGGGGTCTCCTGCATTGCAGGTAGATTCTTTACCAGCTGAACTACCAGGAAAGCCCACTCCTCAAGCACAGCTTTACTGATTTCATTTGCCTCCCAAACCTTTATTTGCCCTCATCTGCCCACCTGTCGGGAACCAGGCATGGAACACAGGACTCTGTATCAGACCTGTATCTCCAGGTGTGTCACTCACTGCTCGCCAGGAAGCACCAAGAATAGCACCCAGATCAGGCCCCTCTCTTCTCACCCCTGTGCAGCCCTCACCAGAAGCCTCTGTATCCTGCCTCCAGCAGGATGTGCTGGAGAATGCAGATGTGCTCGTGAATGTAGATGTGCTGCAGAATGTAGATGTGCTCGTGAATGCACTTTAAGTGCCCACCAGTGCCCAGCTCCTTGGTGATGCTCAGTAGCTCAAAATGGTCCAATGATTATTTTCTGGGATAACTCTGTCCACATGGTAGTTGTTAAATTAGTATTGGACAAATAAAGGAATCACTTTATCAAAACGATTCTTTTCTCTGAAAACCTGTATATATGAGCTCTCTCAAGTAATTTGAAGAGACTGCCCAGAGGAAAGCAGAAAATGTTTAAATGTTTCTTAAACATACAGATAAGACTTCCCTGTCCAATGGTTAAGAATCTGCCTGCCAATGCAGGGGACACCAGTTCGATCTTGGTTTGGGAAGATTCCACATGCCACAGGGCAGCTTGAGCCTATGAACCTCAACTACTGAAGCTTGCAATACCTGCCAAGCTCGAGCCTGACCTTGGCAACAAGAGAAGCCACCCCGGAGAAGCCTGCACACCACACGAGGAAGTCCTCTCTTGCCACAGCTAGGGGAAGCCCAAACAGCAATGCAGACCCAGTGCAGCCAAAAATAAAATTCAGTTAATTTTTTAAAACACGATCTGCAAATGTGGTTTATTTTTATGATTTTCTTTGTATTTTTGCAGTTATCATTTTCATTAAGAACAGCTTAGTAAATACAGAAAACCAAAACCAAAAAAATCATGATCCTCTCCCACCCAACAAAGCAACTACTAACGTTGTTCCGTCGCCAAGTCATGTCTAATTCTTCTCGACCCTATGGGCTGTAACACACCAGGCTTCCCTGTCCCTCACCATCTCGTGGAGTTTGCCCAAGTTCATGTCCATTAAATCAGTGATGCCATCCAACCATCTCATCCTCAGTCACTCCCTTCCCTGCTTGCCCTCAGTCTTTCCCAGCGTCAGGGTCTTTTCCAGTGAGTCAGCTGTTTGCATCGGGTGGCCAAAGTATTGGAGCTTCAGCATCAGTTCTTCTAAAGGGTATTCACAGTTGATTTCCTTTAGGATTGACTGGTTTGATCTCCTTTCTGTCGAAGGGATTCTCAAGAGTCTTCTCCAACACCACAGTTCAAAAGCATCAATTCTTCAGCTCTCTGCTTTCTTTGTGGTCCAGCTTTCACATCCATATATGACTGCCGGAAAGACCATAGCCTACTAACATTAGGTTGGTGCAAACATAATTGTGGTTTAATTAAAGTTGTGAATTTTCAGTCATTATAAATAGGCTCAAACGCGTCATTATTAATCAAAATAGGAACCATTACAATCAACACCACTTTTGCCAACGAGCAACAAGTATGTTTATTCCTGTAGCATAAAAATATGTGCTTTAGGATTTGACAAACTCTTCGAAAGCATTTTTTGCCTCCTGCTGGTTTGTGGAAGCGTTTTCCCTGCAAAAAGTTGTTGAGATGCTTGAAGAAGTGGTAATGGCTGGCAAGAGTTCAGGTGAATATGGTCAATGAGACATAAGTCCGTAGCGCAATTTGTTCAACTTTTGAAGCATTGGTTGTTGGGCGTTGTCATGGAGAAGAACTGGGCCCTTTTCTGGACCAAAGCTGACTGTAGGCATTGCAGTTTTCAGTGCATCTCATTGACTCGCTGAGCATACTTCTCGGATGTAATTGTTTCTTAGGGATTCAGAAAGCTGTAGTGGATCACACGGGCAGCAGACCAGCAAACGGTGGCCATGATTTGTATTCTCGTGTTTATAGATTTTCTTGTTTAAAATAGTGTTATCATGCTTAATTTAAAATTTGTGCCCTGTAAAAAGTGATTCAATTCTCTGAAAATCAGAGAAATTCTTACCATTTATTCCTGCCTGGAGAATCCCAGAGACAGAGGAGCCTAGTGGGCTGCCGTCTATGGGGTCGCACAGAGTTGGACACGACTGAAGCGACTTAGCAGCAGCAGCATGGTCTACTTAGAGTATGCCAGGCACTTTAGTTGCATTCTTTTATCTAACTCTCGAAACCTCCCAGTGAGGTAAATACTATTGTTCATTGTTGTTGTTTAGTTGCTAAGTTGTGTCCGACTCTGTGACCCCATGGATTTTAGCCCACCAGGCTCCTCTGTCCGTGGAATTTCCCAGGCAAGAATCCTGGATTGAGATGCCATTTACTTCTCTAGGGGATCTTCCTGACCCAAGGATCGAACCTATGTCTCCTGCATTGCAGACAATCCTTTACCACTGAGCTACCAGAGAAGCCCCTATTACCACCCCTATTAATAGATGAGAGACCTGAGACTCAAATCCAGAGGGCAGAGCTGGGGTAAGAACGCAGGCGGCCCAGCCCTGGTACCTGTGTTCTCAACCACTGTGCCTGCGAAGAGTCCTTCTCTGCGAGACCAGTTGTGGGTGATCGACAGCAACTTACTTTCTTTCCTGTAATAATAGTGAGATTGAGAAACATCCCCACCGGTGTCTGTGCATGCTAATTCCAGTAGCAATATGAGTTATAATTTCTTTCGGCCCTATTTACACCATCCACCACCCTCGTTCACCATCTCTAACCCTCACAAGGGCTTCCCAGGTGGCTCTAGTGGCAAAGAACCCACCTGCCAGTGCAGGAGACAGAAGAGACATGGGTTCAATCCCTGAAGTTGAAAAGATCCCCTGGAGGAGGAAATGGCAACCCACTCCAGTATTCTTGCCTGGAGAATCCCGTGGACAGGGGAGCCTGGTGGGCTACAGTCCATGGGGTCGCAAAGAACAGGATAAGACTGAAGCAGCTTAGCACAGCACAACCCTCATAAGACGCTGTGAAGTTGGGGAAATAAGGCTGGGAGAGCCCAGGTAATTTAGTCCCAGAGATGGAGAGTTGAACTTCTAACTCCATGCCCTCATCATACTGCTTCTCAATAAAAATCCCTTAAGACCCAGATAAGAATGACAAGAGAGTGGTCCTTTGCCATTAGCTTATTAGTGACATTACCATGTTTCTGTGACACCAAACTAGCGGGATCCAGAAGGCAGGATATGCATGTTTGGGTTGATTTGGGGAGAGAGGAGGGATATTTAGCCCCAGGCGAGTAGGCCTGGCATAGGGCATCTCAGAGAACCAGGCTTCTCTTCCAGGTACCGTCCCTGTGGGAACCTCTGAAGTCAGATGTTAACCTCAGGGGAAGGCAGATTTGTTTGGATAAAATCTGTTGTTTATATGAAGTGCTTCTGTTATTGCCAACTCCAGACATTTTAGTGGGCCAAGAATCTGGTTTATTTAAAGTTATGTACATTGAAAGGATGTCACAGATTTCATTGAGAAAACTGAGGCCAGAGAAATTAAATCTTCCAAGGAAGATAGCAGGGAAGAATCTAGAATTCTCCAGCCTCCCCCAACCCAAGCCCACTGAACTTTCCTTTGCATTCTTTTGCTTTACCTAATTTTTGAAAGTGTGACAGTAAGTCGAAAAATTTAGTGATGTTTATGTGGTTTACGAAATGTAAATTTTTAGAAACCAAGTTTGTCACATTTAAAAATCAGAGCTTTAATAGAATATCTGTCATCTCAAACACCTGCTAAATTATTTGACCTATTTCTGTTGTTTGTCTGTCTTTTTCCCCTAGATTTAACGTCATCTTGCATAGGTCTGCTGAGTCTGTAATTTCCTATGTCTATGGATTCCAGAATTTGCTAAGAGATGGAGGAGTCTCCACAGAATGATCTGGATGCAGCAAGCCTTGAGAAAAATGACCCGCTCGAGAGCGCCAGCCCTCAGATTTCCATTAATGAATTCTCCTGCCACTGCTGTTACGACATCCTGGTTAACCCCACCACCTTGAACTGTGGGCACAGCTTCTGCCGGCATTGCCTAGCTCTGTGGTGGGCCTCTTCGAAGAAAACAGAGTGTCCAGAATGCAGAGAAAAATGGGAAGGTTTCCCCAAAGTCAATATTCTCCTCAGGTAATGCTCAAGTCTATGTGGGTAGCTCACTGGGCTTGGACAGCATGGTTTCTCTCAACGGGAGCAGCCACGTCTGGAAAGGCCCGAGACGTGGAGCCCACTGCCTCGGGGGTCACTCTGGATCTGCTGGCATGTGAGTCAGGGGGCTCAAGGGCCTGCAAGTCCTGACTCCCTTCCTCACAGGTGGCCGTGATATGTCTGTTATTTATTATAAGTGAGGGAAAGAAAGAAACTGATTACCAGACCATATTCTGTAACCCTTGGTACATAATGCTTCTGACTGGTTTGTGTTCACTGAGAACACCCTAGAATAGAGAAAGTGGTCTAACTGCGTGATTCTGAATAACTAGTGTGATGCTGATTTTCATAATCTCTGACTAAACTCTGTTGCACTTGCCACATTCATAGTTTCTCATGCGTGGCATCACACAGCAGATAAGACCTTCAGATGGTGGGTTTTTTCCTTTTTCTATTCAAAATGTTCATCTATGAGACTAAAATCCTTTCTGTTGCTTTCTATCAACAGAGTACCAGGAAGGTTAAAACATTAACCCAGCATCCTCTTTTTCACAGGAAGTGTATTTTCAAGTCTGACCTGTCAGCCTTGGTTTATCTGCAGGTTAATCTTAAATTGAAGAAGGGTTCTCTTACGGGGTGGGGGGGGAGTTCTCAAATTGTGTATAATTGAAGATAAAGAGCCCTATAGCATGGCCTGATGGTTGGTCTAACTTTAAGAACTGAACTTCACCTTTTTTCTTTTTTTATGAATTAATTTTTGATAATCAGATCGTTGCTGATAAAGACCCCTTCTAGCCCGCCTCCCCCTATCTTACAGTTCTTCCTTTTCCTCAGAGTAGTTTGAGTTATGATGCTTTTATACATTTATGTACCAATAGGAAATGCAAATATCTTCTTACGTCAGTTGTGTACAGTCTGTGTTTCCTCAGTTTCCTATTTCATTCAAACAGTATGTTTGAATTAAATTTATTTTGATACCCAGTGATATCCAGTAAACTTATTTTTAAAACGATGATTGCTCCTCTGTAGCAGCTATGTTTTGTTTAGCTGCTTCCCTAACAGTGGACATGTAGATGTTTTTGATTTGTTGTTGTTACCAATAGGGCCATAACCAACCTTCTTGTCCGTTCTTTCTGAATCCTGGTATATGTATTTATTAAAATATCTATTTACTTTTGGCTACATCAGGTCTTTGTTGGGACATGCGGGCTCACTAGTTGTGGTGCATGGGCTTAGCGGCCCCATAGCTTATGGGATCTTAGTTTCCTGTCTCAAACTTACATCCCCTGCATTGGAAGGTGGATTCTTAACCACTGGACGAGCAGGGAAATCCTTGGTATATTATTAAATGTTGACATCAGTGTTATTTTGTCCTCTAAACGTTTTAAGTGTATTTAGTTAAACAGCTGTCTTTTTTTTCTCTCTCTCTCTTCTTCATAGGGACGCTGTTGAAAAATTATTTCCTGATGCCATTAGAATGCGATTTGAAGACATTCAGCAGAATAACGACATAGTCCAGAGTCTTGCATCCTTTCAGAAGTTTGGGAATGATCAGACGCCTTCAGCTCCCCACACAGGCCGAGGGAACCAGCACAGGGGAGGGGGTTTCTACTCCGGAGTGCTCACAGCTTTAACTGGGGTGGCAGTAAGTGGATGTCCCACGGTTTTCACTGAAGTCAGTTCTGTTGAAATACTCCTAAGTGATCGCACATGGTAATTCACTGTGTAAGCTGAACCCTGGGATGTTGCCTATACAAGTATCTACAGAGTCAGGTATTCAGAGCCCAGTAACTGTTAATTTTGTCCCATTTCATCTTCACAGCCTATGCAATAGACACTGTCATTATGCCTGCTCTAGAGAGGAGGAAACTGGTGCAGAAAGGTGTTAGGGCTGGAACCGGGGCAATGTCTTGAGCACAGCACTTTACTAACTTCAAACCTTAGAGACTCTTTTTCTTTTTAAGTTCTATCCGTGCTACGAAAGTCTTATTGTTAACAAATTTTGCCTTGCACTCCAGTCACACTGGCCAAATTGATGGGGTCGAGGGCGCAGTGCTCCCCGGTGCCTTGTAGTGAGTCCCATTTCTGTCTCTGTTCCCCGACAACGACCCGAAAATCAGCAGACGTGAGCCCACTGAGGGTCGTGCTCCCCAGCTCCCTGTGGCAGTGGGGTGGCCTGGCTTCCGTGTCGACAGACTTGGCATCGTTTCCTCCCAGCCCAGCGTCTTCCCTCCCCGGCCCCACACTCGCGTATTCGGAAGCTGGCATCTCTGATCTTTCTGTGCGGTAAGGTCCTTGTTGCTTTTCCCCAGGTGGTCCTGCTGGTGTACCACTGGAGCAACAGGGAATCTGAGCGGCACCTCCTGGTCCACAAGGCTGTGGCCAGATGGACAGCGGAGGAAGTTGTGCTCTGGCTGGAGCAGCTAGGCCCTTGGGCCTCCCTGTACAGAGACAGGTTTTTATCTGAAAGAGTAAACGGAAGGTGAGGAGCAAAATCTGCTGCTGCATCACTGACATTTCTGAAACAGTATTTTTGAGATACTGTCCACATACCCTGATGCTCACCCATTTGAAGTGTATAATCCATGGTTTTTAATATATTTGCAGATTTGTGCAGCCATGGCCACAGTCTGGCTTTAGAACATTCTCATCACCCCCCAAAAGAAAGCTCCTGCTAAAGGCAGTCAGTCATTTTCCCCTCTCTCAGCCCCCGGCAAGCGCCATTCTACTTTCTGTCTCCTGGATTTGCCTGTTCAGAGTATTTCCGTTCTTCCTTCCTTCGTTCTTCAGTTGATGAACATTTGGATTGATTCCATTTGGGGGCTGTTAGGAACACTGCTGCTGTGATCGCTTGCGTAAAGGTTTTGGTGTGGACTTGTATTTTCAATACTCAGTACTCTTGGAACGGAATTGCTGGGTCATAAGGTAACTCTGTGTTTACCTTTTAGCGAACCATTAAACTTTTCTAAAGCAGCCATACCATTTTATGTCATTGGTTGACATCTTAATTGTTTGTTGCTTCCCAAGTATAAGGGTAACGTGTTTATTTATTTCAAAATAATAATGTGGAACTATAGGACATTAGAAGTGAAATACCTTCATCATCCTGCTCTTGAGAAAAAACCACTTGCTGGACAGGTGTCCAGATTTTTTTCAATGTTTATGCAGTTCTACACATAGAACTGTGGATTATTTATTCAAATGAAAAATAGGATTGTTCTAAGCAGACCTGTGTTTATATGTGTGTATATATATACATATGTATATGTATGTCTGTTTATATGAATATGCTAGAGTCTATTAATCAACCTCTATGAACACACATTTATGGTGTTTCCTTTTTTTTCTGCTCCAGACAGTACCAAACTGTATTGGTGCAAATGGAGGAACCCATTAGTTTGAGGAACTCACTCCTCGCTGAGCGTTAGAGCAGGCTGCTTCTGCCCATCAACAAAGCTCCCCCTGCCCCTTCCTGAGCCCTGTCCATTTTTGCTGGGTCCCTGCCACCTTCCTTGGTGGGATCACATAGGGATGTACTTAGACCACCAGGCCACTACTCTCTAACCCATTTGAATCAGACACGTGGTCCTCACTGCTAGGCTGTCTACCTGGTGTCCCCAGGTAACCTGCCTGGTGCCCCACCTCCCACCCTGCTCCGTTTTTCCCCTTGAACTGAACTTTCAACACTTGACTCTCTATTGAGGAAGCAAAATGCTCCCACTCTGCTTTTTGTAAAGAGTAGCACCACCTCCCACCTCACCCTGCTCCCTCCTGGAATTCTCTGCCTTGTTAATACAATGTACTTTGCATAGCTGTCTTCCTTCCAGAGGAGAGCTTCCTAAACTGGCATTGCTGAGTGAAGGAGAATAAACCTTTATGAGGTACTTTAATGAGGAGTCACTGGTGGTAAATTCACATTTTCTGATGAAAGGCAACAGATAATGTATCTGCTATCATCTTTAATCACTATCCCCAAACAGCTACTCTTATTATCATGATATTTCATTGGATTTCCTTCTAGTTTTTTTTTTCCTACACGCATACACACACACATATACTTTGAAAAATAGTAAGGTCAGAGTGCATAGCTGAAAGATCAAGGGTAGGAGCAAAGTGGTCCTCCTGAGTGTGCCTTGGGGGAGTCATTTTATTTGTCTAAGCCAGTTTTCTCACCCACAAAATGGACATGATACCTTGCAGAATTGGTAAATGGGTCAGTGATAACATAGCAAAGCGTTTCAGAGAGTGCCTAGCAAATAGTAGGCTTTCACTTGTTTGCTGTTGGCCGTGTTACTTCATATGTTAGGTGCCTTACCTCAACCCCAAAGTGTGTATTTGTGTTGATAAGGTGGAGTTCTGACTGAAGAGTTTGCTTCCACCCCTATCCCCCCAGGTTGCTTTTAACTCTGACAGAGGAAGAATTTTCTAAGGCACCATATACCATAGAAAGCAGCAGCCACCGAAGAGCCATCCTCATGGAGCTGGAGCGCGTGAAAGCCCTGGGCGTGAAGCCGCCCCAGAACCTCTGGGAATATAAGGTGAACACCCTATTTCTTAAATGGAAAAAAAAAAAAAAGTGCAGAGAACAAGATAACAGTTATCTCTTTGCCCACTGCTCGCAGACATGGCAGACACAACTGAAGCCCCTGTCAAGCTGTGGATCCTTCCTGGGCCTGCTCTCCTGCTTGTGTTTCGGGTGTGTCTCCACAGCACTAACATTCTAGATTTTGAACCTTAACCTAAGAAGCATGAAGTGAGCTGACGCTTCTGCAAGTAGCTTTTCTCTCTGGCCCCCGTTCACCAGCATGACCGTCTGTCCTCTCTCCCGTTGATGGCCACTCTTTCTTATCAGTGCTGTACACAGGAATGCGATTACTGGGTTGCAAGTAATGCACGTCGTCAGCTTTACTCGATTTTGATAAATTGTTCTTCGCTGGGTACCTCGTGCTCTTTTACAGGGAGAATGTAGGGAGTACTGTACTGTAAAAGGAACAGTCTATTTTTTATTAGTCATAGAATATATCTGAAATACACAGACCTGTACTCTAAACAAGACATCATGGAGAAAACTAAATACAAATAACCAATTAAGTCGATTGGAGGTGGGGGTAATGCTCACTGATAATTCTAGTACAAACTGAGACAACCCCCTGTGTTGTTCTCAACTCTGACATTGTCAAGGATGAGAACATTTCATAATAACACGAGCAAAGAGGCACTCGTGTTTGCGGATCCTAATTGGCGCCGTCTCTTTGGAGAGCAGTTTGTCACTAACTATTCAAAGTTAAGTGGTACTTACTCTCTGATCTTCATTTCACTTCTTTGCATTGAGCACACAGGCAGCATAGTGGTCTGATCAGGGAGGGACCCGGGAGCCTGACGCCTGGGCTCCTCGCCATTGGTTCTTGAGGGGTGAAATGAGGTATGTGTTGCAGTGACTTGTGGCTCCTGCAGGACACACTGGGAATGCCAGCACGACCCTGGGCCTTCTGGTCCCTTTTCCTTCTCAGCCAGTGACCTCAGAGAATCAATGAGAGCTGTACATTCAAGTCACAGAAACCACTGAACAAGATGTCGACGCCAGTATCACTGGCAGTCGTGCATGGAAAACAACCTCAATGCCCATTGTTAGGAGCAAGTTGAGTAAATACAGCTCAGCCCCACTTGTAGGCATTACAAAGGAGGAGGTGACGTGGGGTGCACTAACCAGAAAGGAGGCCCAAGTGGTATTGTTAACTGAAAACAAAAAGCACGTTAGGAAACCTACATGTTTGTGTGGATCATAGATCTGTGTGGAAAACCTACATGTTTCCCTGGTGGCTCAGAGGTTAAAGCATCTGCCTGCGATGCGGGAGACCCAGGTTCAATCCCTGGGTCGGGAAGATCCCCTGGAGAAGGAAATGGCAATCCACTCCAGTATTCTTGCCTGGAGAATCCCATAGACGGAGAAGCCTAGTAGGTTACAGTCCACGGGGTCGCAAAGAGTTGGACACAACTGAGCAACTTCACCTTACCTTACCTTGTGTGGATCATAGATCTCTGGAAGGATACACAGACTGCGAACAATGTTCTCACCTAGGGATTGCGACATGGACGAAAGGCTGAACTATATTTGTCATTCAATTCAATTCTGTGCCATTTGAAAAAGAAGGTTGTGTTTATTATGTGCATGTATTACTTTATTTTTTTTTTTTCAAACTTTAAACTTTGTATTTTGTATTGGGGAATAGCCCATGAACAATGTTGCCGTGGTCTCAGGTGAACAGCAAAGGGACTCGGCGGTACTCAGCACATGTATCCATCCTCCCCCCAACCCCCCTGCGATCTGGGCTGGCGCATAGCATTGAGCAGAGTTCCGTGTGCCATGCAGTAGGTCCTTGTTGGTAACCCATTTTGAATATAGCCGTGTGTGCCTGTATTACTTTAAAACTGAAAAACACTCGTTTCAAATTTTTTGAAGAATGGGGATAGGGGCCCTAAGAGAAAAGATTTATTGTTTTACTATTTTATTTTTTTTTTTTTACTGTTTTACTGTTGTTCATTTGTCAATTTTTTTTTTTAAATACCTACTTCTCTTTTGTCATAAATTATTAGTTTTGTTAATGCTGTCAAACTCTGGACTTTTTGTAGCCAATATTAGTCCTGTGGTGGATTTTAATATCTGGCAGAACCTTTCTGGGTCCTGTGACCCTCTATTTAGAGTCTGTCAAAGTAAACTTATTAACTGGAGTGAATGGGATTGGGATTCCAGTCCTGGTATAAAAGGCAAGCAGAATCTTGTTCCTTCAGATCTCCTCAAGGGTGGTCATTTGATGTTGTGCACATAGGCTTCCCAGTGGTGGTAGAAGAACCTGCCTGCCAAAGCATGAGATGTAGGAGACACAGGTTCCATCCCTGGGTGGGGGAATATCCCCTGGAGAGGGCATGGCAACCCACTCCAGTATTCTTGCCTGGAGAATCCCATGGACAGACGAGCCTGTCAGGCTACAGTCCATGGGGTCTCAAAGAGTCAGACACGACTGAAGTGACTTAGCCCGCACTACAGGCTGTGTGACCGGACTCCCCGACCCTGGTCCCAGTGCAGCTGCTCCGGAGTGCCACTGTTCTGGGCAGACTTGAGAGAGACGGCTCGCTCCCCTCTGCAGCCCTGCCGTCGTGATCCCCTCGCTGGGACGTTGGTTCATCCTCCTCATCTGGTAGAGAGGAGCCCAGAGTTGGGATATTTTGGCCCAGCTGACCCCAGACCTACAAACATTAACCCAGCCATCGTCCCTTCTCTCGTCCTTACCACGATGTGGCTGCACACCGTCAGGCTCTGTTTCTGGGACCTGTGTTCTTTTAGAGAGCGCACCCTCAAAAGAGCGGTTTTGCCCCCAAGGCTGTTGGTTCTGGAGGGGTGAAAAATGTTACATATTGCAATGACTTGTGGCTCCAGAGACCACAGTACATAAACAAATACACAGTATTTCTGTGGTATTAACATTTTCTGGGGCAGGGGCAGGTTTATGAGAAAGTCTTTAAATGAATCCTTAAGAGGTAATGCAAAAAAGATTGGGAAAAGCTGCTTTTAAGTGAAGAACTACTTCCACATTTCTATGTCTCACCTAAGTTACGATATAAAGATATATTTTTCAGAAGTTAGACTTTTTTTTGAACTTTTACTATGGAAACTTTTGCATACACACAAAAGCAAGATAATAGTACAAAACTACCATCCGCCCATAAGACAGTAACTCTTGGCTATGTTTATTCCACAATTATACCTATTCCTTCTACTCCTGATTATCTTGAAAATCTGAGATAGTTCTATTTCAGAAGTAAATATTTCACTGAATCTCTAAAAAGTAAAGACTTTTTAAAAAAAACAAAACTAAAATATCACAATGTACACCCCAGAATGAATAATTCTCTGATGTTATCAAACAATCTATCAGTATACACATAACCCACATTTTTTTTTTCCCAGTTGACTTGTTCCAGCCAGGGTCCAAATAGAGTCCACATTTGGTTGTATATCTTTTTTTGTTTTAATTGAGGAAAAGTGATTTACAATATTAGTTTCAGGTATACAACATAGTGATTCAATATTTTTGTAGATTATACCTCACTTAAAGTTATTAAAATATCAGTTATATTGCCTGTGCTATACAATATGTTCTTGGGCTGACTTATTTTATATGTAGTACTTTGTACCTCTTAATCTCCTACCCCTATCTTGCCCCTCCCCACTTCCTTGTCCCCTTTGGTAACCACTTGTTGTTTTTCTAAACCTGTGAGTTGGTTTCTGTTTTCTTATAGTCATTTGTTTGTTTTATTTTTTAGATTCCACATATAAATCAAAATATATGTATTTGTTTCCTGCATCTGATTTAATTTCACTAAGTATAATGCCCCCAGGTCCATTCAAGTTGTTGCAAATGGCAAAATTTCATTCCTACGGAAGAGCAGTATTCCATTCCATATATATTATATCATCATCATCATCTTTACCCATTCATCTGTTGAGGAATACTTAGGCTGTTTCTGTAGGTTAGCAAACATAAATAATGCTGTTATGAGCATTGGCTGTCTGCTTCTTTCTGAATTAATGTTTTTTTTCCTTCAGATATATTCCAAAGAGTGCAATCGCTGGATCGTATGGAAGGACTTTTTAAGATTTTTGAGGAACCTCCATACTGTTTTCCACAGTGGCTGCAGCAAAATAAATTCCCACCAACAATGTACAAGGGTTCCCTTCTCTCCACACCCTCTCCAACATTTGTTATCTGTGGTCTTTTTGATGATGGTTTTTCTGACAGGTTGATGTGATATCTCCTTGTGATTTTGATTTCCATTTCTCTGATAATTAGCGATGTTGATGTGCCTTTTCACATGCATGTTGGCCATCTCTGTGTCTCCTTTGGAAAAATGTCTATTTGGGTCTTCTAGATTTCTTTTTTTTTTTAATTGGAGGATAATTGCTTTACAATACTGGGTTAGTTTCCGCCATACATCAACATGAATCAGCCATAGGTATACAAATGTCCCCTCCCTCTTGAACCTCCCTCCCACCCCATCCCTCCCCTGTAGGTTGTCACCCTGCATCACACAGCCAATTCCCTCTGCCTATCTTATTTTACACATGGTAACGCGTATGTTTCGATGTTACTCTTCCAATTTGTCCCTCTCTCTCCTTCCCCCGCTGTGTCCACAAGTCTCTTCTCTGTGTCTGCATCCCCGTTGCTGCCCTGCAAATAGGCTCATCAGTACCATCTTTCTAGATTCAATATATACGCGTTAACGAATGGTACTTGTTTTTCTCTTTCTGACTTACTTCACTCTATGTAATAGGCTCTGGGTGTCTGTATAGTTTTTTGAATTACTGTTGCATGATGGCTGAGTAATATTGTACATACGTACCACCACCTTTATCCATTCATCTAGCAATGGACATTTAGGTCTCTTCCGTGTCCTGGCTCTTGTCAATAGTGCGGTAGTGAACATTGGGGCACATGTGTCTCTTTCAATTACGGTTTCCTCAGGGTATATGCCCAGTAGTGGGATTGCTGGGTCATATAGTAGTTTTATTCCTAGTTTTGTAAGGAGTCTCCATACTCTCTTCCACAGTAGGTATATCAATTTACATTCCCACCAAAGTGCAAGAGGGTTTCCTTTTCCCCACACCCTCTCCACTCTTTGCTATTTGTAGATTTTTTGATGATGGCCATTCTGAGGTGTGAGGTGATAGTTTTAATTTGCTTTTCTCTAATAATGAGCAGTGTTGAGCATCTTTTCATGTGTGTATTAGCCATCTGTATGTCTTCTTTGGAGAAATGTCTGTTTAGGTCTTCTTCCGACTTTTTGATTGGGTTGTTTGGTTTTCTGGTATAATTCAATACCAGCATATTGGGTTGTTTGTTGGTTATGTCAAAGATCCAAGAGACATGGGTTCGATCCCTGGGTGGAAAGATCCCCTGGAGAAGGAAATGGCCAACCCACTCCAGTATTCTTGCCTGGAAAGTTCCATGGACACAGGAGCCTGGCGGGTTACAGTCCATGGGGTTGCAAAGAGTCAGACATGACTGAGCACATGTGCACACATGCACATACACACACATCTCTTATCTCTTTCGGTCTATAGATTCTGCCTCCCTCTTTTCATTACCCTGCACTTAATTGTTGTAGAAACCAGATCATTTTCTCCTGTGGTTTCTGACGTCTTGAACTTTGGCACTTGTCTCTGTGGTGTCACCTAACAGGTCCTTTTTGTCCCCTGCATATCTTATAATCTAGTAGTCTAGAGGCTAACTTTGGTTTAGATTTGGTGGGATGGCAAGGCTGCTTCATAGATGTGGTATTTTCTTCCATCAGGAGGCTCATAACGTCCCACGATCATTGATTGTTTAAATCTCTGAGTTCATTCAGGGTTGCCAAATGGTGGTATCATAACTCTCTTGTTTCTTTTTCACTTGTTGGCTGAAACCCATCTTTAAATGGGAGGTTTCTTCTCAACAACCATTTTGATTATTCTAAGTACAGTTTATAGGGCTCCCCAGGTGGCTCAGTGGTAAAAAGTCCATCTGCAGTGCAGAAGATACAGGCTCAATCCCTGGGTTGGAAAGATTCCCTGGGAGAAGGAAATAGCAACCCACTCCAGTATTCTTGTCTGGGAAATCCCAGGGACAGACGAGCTTGGCAGGCTATGGTCCATGGACTTGCAAAAAAGTAGGACAAGACTGAGCAACTGAGCATGTGTGCATGCACACACACACACACAAATATGTATTCACACACACACACAAATATGTATTCACACACACAAGTATGTATTGACGTCTCTTATGAGCCAGGTGATCTTTTAGAAGAAGATCTCAGCTGTGAACCAGTCAGGCCCTGCTTTCAACAGTGCTGACTTTTTTCACCTAATGTTTTAACGTGAGCATTATCCAAAGCTCCTCCTTTGCATTCCTCAATGGCTGTATGAATTCTGGGCTAAATATCTACTGTAACTTCAGGACAAAAGTCACAGATTTCACTTCTCTGTTATATACAGTGCAACACAAAATGTTTTGTGCATGAGACCTGTAGTTCAGGTTATTGTTATTAAGTGGTGCCCACTAATTGGGGTTTCCCAGGTGGCTCAGCGGTAAAGAATCCACCTGCCAATGCAGAAGACACAGGTTCGATCCCTAGATCAGAAAGGTACCCTGGAGGAGGAAATGGCAACCTACTCTAGTAATCTTACTGGGATAATCCCATGAACGGAGAAGCCTGATGGACTACTGTCCGTGGGGTTGCAAAGAATCAGACCGAACTGAGCACGCCCACCCACTCACTCATTTACTTTCCTGAAAGGTTGTATTCTAACTGTGCCTAGGACCTTGCTTCTCATCCTCCTGCCTCTCCCCAGCTGTGGAGAGAGGCTGGATCTTTATATAATGTAGCCCATCAGATGAATTTCTTGGCCTCCTCTTCTCATTCATTCATTCATTCATTGTTAGCACAAACCACATGGCAGAGGGCGTGAGACAGCAGAAGGAGCGTAAGTTGGAGAATGCAGCCATGGTTGTAATGAATATTTGTGCTCTGCAGGCCGTGAACCCTGGGAGGTCCCTGTTCCTGCTGTATGCCCTCAAGAGCTCCCCGCGCCTCGGTCTGCTGTACCTCTACCTGTTTGACTACACCGACACCTTCCTGCCCTTCATTCACACCATCTGTCCTCTGCAAGAAGACGGCTCTGGGGAGGACATCATATCCAAGCTCCTGGTGGGTCTGCAGAGGGCCTTGAGGGACGTCACGCCACCATTGCCCATCATGGAATAGATTTGAATACGTGGCTGTGGCCTAGCAGGGAAGAGCAAATAGCACAAGTCTTCACTGGAATCTTGCAAGGAGAGCCCTTACACAGAAAATCGAGCAGGAACTTCCCCACTCTTAGAAGCCTAGCTTTTTCCTGCATTGCATTGCCAGAGGGGTTACCCTTTAGACTTGAGATATTTAGAGGGGGGGAAAAAAAACAGTATTGCTTCTGTTATAAGGTAGCATAGTTCCAGATTGCCCAAGGGTTAGATTTATGGGCCCTCCAGCTTGGTAATGGATCTTGGTAATCTCTTAACGGGATTTTCTAAATCAGTTTAGTATATGTCCTGTGGGCCTCAGAATAGGAAGCTGCCATCCCGCTCGTGGATGGCAGTCATCCTGTTAGCTGACCACCAGGCCTTTGGCAGGGCTGGTTACCCACCACAACTCTCTTGTATTCCTTCAGAATAGTTGATTGCATTGACTCAGAGTGATTCTCTGTGTCACTGGAGGGTAATGCCCTTTACATTGGTACTTTTGGGGACATTTCTGATCTGTGTTTTTATCAAAAGTCACAAGGGTATAGGAATCATTGTGTATAATATTGAAACAGAATTCCCATATCTCCAAGACCTTTTTATAAACACTTGGATCAAGTGCCTGCCTAAGTGACTTTAGCCTTGATGTTGCTTTCAGTTCAGTTCAGTTCAGTCGCTCAGTCGTGTCCGACTCTTTGCGACCCCATGAATCTCAGCACGCCAGGCTTCCCTGTTCATCACCATCTCCCGGAGTTCACTCAGACTCACGTCCATCGAGTCCGTGATGCCATCCAGCCATCTCATCCTCGGTCGTCCCCTTCTCCTCCTGCCCCCAATCCCTCCCAGCATCAGAGTCTTTTCCAATGAGTCAACTCTTCGCATGAGGTGGCCAAAGTACTGGAGTTTCAGCTTTAGCATCCTTCCTTCCAAAGAAATCCCAGGGCTGATCTCCTTCAGAATGGACTGGTTGGATCTCCTTGCAGTCCAAGGGACTCTCAAGAGTCTTCTCCAACACCACAATTCGAAAGCATCAATTCTTTGGCTCTCAGCCTTCTTCACAGTCCAACTCTCACATCCATACATGACCACAGGAAAAACCATAGCCTTGACTAGACGGACCTTAGTCGGCAAAGTAATGTCTCTGCTTTTGAAAATGCTATCATTAGCCCCGTTGCACAGTGGACGTTTGATTGAGTTAATTAGAAAGAGGTTGTTTTCATTGATAATAATGAGGGTTGGGAATCGGGGTTGTCCTAAGAGTGCAAAGAAAATAATACGAGTGCTGTAGATGGCTTAAAAGAGGTGGCAATTAGTGTTATTAAAAGGGCTCAGGCGTTGGTATATGACATATTGGCAGATTCGATGATTAGGTCTTTAGAGTAGAATCCAGTGAGGAAAGGTATTCCTGTTAGTGCAAGACTGCCGATGATCAGGGCTGTTGTAGTAAATGGTATTGCTTTGAATAGGCCTCCCATTTTTCGAATGTCTTGTTCATCATTTAGGCTGTGAATAATAGAACCGGAGCATATGAATAATATGGCTTTGAAGAAGACATGGGTGCAGATATGAAGAAATGCTAAGTGGGGTTGGTTGATGCCAATTGTTACTATTATGAGGCCTAGCTGGCTGGATGTAGAGAAGGCAGTGATTTTTATGATGTCGTTCTGGGTGAGGGCACATATTGCTGTGAATAGTGTGGTGATAGCCCCTAGGTATAACATAATGGACTGGGCAAATTTGTTGTTTTCTGTTAATGGATAGAAGCGGATTAGTAGGAAAATGCCCGCAACTACTACTGTGCTTGAGTGAAGTAGTGCTGAGACAGGGGTTGGGCCTTCTGTTGCGGAAGGTAGTCATGGGTGTAGGCCGAATTGTGCGGATTTTCCGGTTGCAGCTAGCACTAGGCCTATCAGGGACAGGTTGGAGTTGTCTGGGTCTAACATGAAAATTTGTTGAAGGTCTCAAGTGTCAAGGTTGGTTAAGAATCACGCTATTGCTAGGATGAACCCAGTGTCGCCAATGAGGTTGTACAGAATTGCCTGTAGGGCTGCTGTGTTTGCGTCTGCCTGTCCGTATCATCATCCAATAAGTAGAAATGATATGATTCCAACTCCTTCTCAGCCGATGAATAGTTGAAAAAGGTTATTTGCGGTGACAAGGATGAGTATTGTGATGAGAAATAAGAGTAGATATTTGAAAAATTGATTAATGTTGGGGTCTGAGTGTATATATCATATTGAGAATTCTATAATAGATCATGTTACGAACAGTGCTACTGGGACAGATATTATTGAGAAGTAGTCTATCTTGAAGTTCAGTGATAGTTTAAGGGTTTTTATTGTTAGTCAGTGTCAGTTTGAAATAATTATTTCTTGTCCTGTGTAAATGAACATTATTGTAGGAATTATACTGGTGAGGAAGGCACATGAGATGGTTGTTTTTACGTAGAGTGGGTAGTTAGAAGTTTTATAGGTGTCGGAGCTTGTTATTATGATGGGTACAGTTAGCAGGAGTAGGGTTATTAATGTGAAGGAAGAAAATATGTTTATTACTTTTATTTGGAGTTGCACCAATTTTTTGGTTCCTAAGACCAATGGATAACTACCATCCTTTAAAAGTTTGAAAAGGCCATGTTGTTAGACGTGGGGGCATAGAATTAGCAGTTCTTGCATACTTTTTCGGTAAATAAGAAGGTGATGGGCTTCTATTGTTAGATTCACAATCTAATGTTTTTTTTAAACTATACTTACAGTACAGGCGTCCTAGAATAATTTTTGGGTTTAGAGAGAGAAGTAGTAAGGGTAAAATGTGTAATGATATGAGTGCATTTTCTCGTGTGAAGGAGGGCGAGATGTTGTTGATATGGTGGGTATATTTGCCTCATGTTGTGATTAGTATATAGAGGGAGTATAGAGCAGTAATTACTATGTTTAATCCCATTAAGATAATTGTAATATTAGATCATGAAAAGGTTGATGTGACTACGAATAGTTCTCCGATCAGGTTAATTGTTGGAGGCAAAGCTAGGTTAGTTAGGCTTGCTAGGAGTCATCAGGTGGCCATTCATGGGAGAAATGTTTGTAGGCCGCGGGCTAAAATTATTGTTCGGCTGTGAATTCGTTCGTAGTTAGAGTTTGCTAGGCAGAAAAGTATAGAGGATGTGAGGCCATGGGCAATTATTAAGGCTGTGGCTCCTATGTAACTTCAAGGTGTTTGAATGAGAATAGCTACAATAACAAGTGCTATGTGGCTAACGGAGGAGTATGCGATGAGGGATTTTAGGTCTGTTTGGCGAAGGCAGATTGAGCTAGTCATGATTATACCTCATAAGGACAGCATGATGAATGGATATGCTATGAAGTCGGTTACTGGGTTTAGGAGGAATGTGATTCATAGTATACCGTATCCTCCTAGTTTTAGTAAGACTGCTGCAAGGCCTGTGGAGCCTGCAGTGGGGGCTTCTACATGGGCTTTGGGTGGTCAGAGGTGGAGGCCGTATAGTGGTATTTTTACTGTGAAAGCTATTATGCATGCTAGTCATATGAAAACATTGGGTCAGGAGTTGGATATTGGTTGTACTCAATATTGAAGGATTAGGAAGTTTAAAGATCCTGCTGTATTTTGAATGTAGATAACTGCATCTAGTAGGGGTAAGGATCCTACTAGCGTATAAAATAGGAAATAAAGGCTGGCATTTAGGCGTTCTGTTTGGTTCCCTCATCGGGTAATAATAATGAGTGTTGGGACTAGTGTTGCTTCACATAGGATATAAAAAAGGATTAGTTCTGTGGTGGTGAATGTTATATTTAGGAATAGTTGTAGTAGGATCAGTATGGTGATAGTTTTTTTCGGGTTAGATTTTCTTTTGATAGGTGATGTTGGCTAGCTATTAGTATTAAGGGAAGGAGTCATATAGTTAGGATTAATAGTGGTGTAGATAAAGAGTCAGAGAAGAAGAATAATGAAAAGTTAAGGCTGTTACCACCGAATTGATTTATAAGAAGTAGGCTTGTGAGGCTGATTAACAGGCTATGTATTGTAGAGTTAACTCAAATTATGTTGTTTTTTGATAATCAGGTTAGGGGTATAAGTATTACTGTGGGGACAATGTATTTTAGCATTGTAGTAGGTTAAGGTTTTGTAAATAGTCAATACCGTATGTATTTGATACCATTACTAATAGGGATAGGCCTAGTGCTGCTTCACAGGCTGCGAAGACTAGTAAGATGATAGGTATTATGCTGGCTAAGGTGAAATGGGAGTTTAGGATTATTAGGGTAGCTATGACGAATAGGGATGATATCATTCCTTCTAGGCATAAAAGGGATGATGTTAGGTGAGATCAATATATTAATAGTCCTGCAAGAGATACTGTGAATGCTATTATAATGTTTATAAATACGAGGGGCATTTGGTAATTATGAGCTTAATCATAATCTAATGAGTTGAAATCATTTATTTTGCTTTAAACTAAATACCATATTCGGTTCATTCTAGTCCTTTTTGGGTTCATTCGTAGGCCAGGCTTAGGGCTAGTAGGAAGATTAGAAAAAGGGCTGTAGTGAGCATTGTGTTTAGGTTAGCTGTTTGTGAAGCTCATGGTAGTGGTAAAAGTAGTGTGATTTCTAGGTCAAATAGGAGGAATGTGATGGCTACTAGAAAAAATTTTATGGAGAAAGGAAGGCGGGCTGATCCTATAGGATCAAATCCGCATTCATAGGGGCTTGTTTTTTCTGAATATGCGTTTAGTTGGGGGAGTCAAAACGCGATAGTAACAAGTAGTGTGGCTAGAGCAAGGTTAGTTAGGAGGGCTAGTATTAAGTTTATTATTCTTTTTCGGATTGGACTGAAACTAACTGATTGGAAGTCAGTTGTACTAACTGATACTAAAAGAATATGAACCTCATCAGTAGATAGAAACATAAAGGAAAAGTCATACTACGTCTGCGAAATGTCAGTATCAGGCAGCAGCTTCAAAACCAAAGTGGTGATTAGAGGTAAAGTGAAATTTTAGTTGGCGGAAGAAGCAGACGATTAAGAAAGTAGACCCAATGATGACATGAAGACCGTGGGAGCCTGTGGCTACGAAGCAGGTTGAGCTGTAGACTCCGTCTGAGCTAGTAAAAGGCACTTCATAATATTCTGAGGCTTGTAGTAATGTGAAATATATCACCTAGTGCGATGGTAATAAACAGGGCTTGTAGTATGTGGTTGCGATTTCCTTCTATAAGGCTGTGGTGGGCTCAGGTGATTGAGACTCCTGAGGCCAAAAGAACGGAGGTGTTAAGTAATGGGACTTCTAAGGGGTTAAGTGGGTGAATACCTGTTGGGGGTCAGCAGCCACCTAATTCAGGGGTAGGAGCGAGGCTTGAGTGATAGAACGCTCAGAAAAATCCGGTAAAGAATAAGACTTCAGAGATAATAAAGAGAATTATACCATAGCGGAGGCCTTTTTGGACGGTTGGGGTGTGGTGTCCTTGAAAGGTGCTTTCTCGGATAATGTCTCGTCATCATTGGTATATTGTGAGTGTATTTGTTGTTAAGCCAAGCATAAGTAAGGCTGTTGAGTTGAAGTGGAATCATACAGTTAAGCCGGATGTTACTAAGAGGGCGGATAGTGCTCCTGTAAGGGGCCGAGGGCTTGGGTTTACTATACGGAAAGCCTGAGTTTGGTGTGTCATTATGAGTTATCGTGCAGGTATAGGCTGACTAGGAGGGTAAATACGTAGGCTTGAATTACAGCTACTGCGAATTCGAGGATTGTCAGTAGAACTAAAATAAGTGTAATAAGAGGTGTTGTGGTGCTAATACTTAGTGCGAGTGTGGCCCCTCCGGTTAAGTGGATCAGTAGGTGTCCTGCTGTGATGTTGGCTGTTAGTCGTACAGCAAGGGCTACTGGTTGGATGAAAAGGCTAATGGTTTCAATAATTACTAATATTGGAATTAATGGGGTCGGTGCTCCTTGTGGTAAGAAATGAGCAAGTGATGCTTTAGTTTTGTTGCGGAAGCCTGTAATGACAGCCCCTGCTCACAGAGGGATGGCCCTGCCTAAATTTATTGATAGTTGTGTGGTTGGTGTAAATGAGTGGGATAGTAGACCTAATAAATTTGTTGATCCAATAAATAGGGTTAAAGATATTAGTATTAATGTTCATGTTTGTCCTTTAGGATTATGAATGCTTATCATTTGTTTTGAAACAAGTTGAAGCATTCATTGATGAAGGGAAATGAGGCGGTTATTTACCAGTCGATTCGATGTTGGAAATAATAGACTAGGAAATAGAACAATGAGGGTGACGAGGGGAAGGCCTAGTATTACAGGGGTAATGAAAGAGGCAAATAGATTTTCGTTCATTTTGTTTCTCAAGGGGTATTTTGTTTTGGCATTTTTGTTGATATTAATTCTGGGTTAAAATAAAAGTTGTGTTTTGAGATTTTTAGTTGAAAAATAATGGAAAGGACTAAGAATATTGATAGAATTATTGTAAATCATGTTGATGTGTCTAGTTGTGGCATATCATCAAGGAGAGTATTGTGCTCTCAGTCTTTAACTTAAAAGGTTAACGCTGGCATAGCTTCTCGATGATTTTATAGTATTGGTGTGGATCATTTTTCAAAATATTTTAGTGGAACTAGTTCAAGAACAATTGGTATAAAACTATGGTTTGATCTGCAGATCTCTGAACATTGGCCGTAGTATAAGCCTGGTTGGGTTGATATAAGGGTTGTTTGGTTTAAACGACCTGGGATTGCATCTGTTTTTAGTCCTAGAGAAGGTACAGCTCATGAGTGTAACACATCTTCGGAAGAAATTAACATTCGAATTGTTATTTCTATGGGTAATACAACTCGGTTGTCTACTTCCAGCAGTCGTAATTCTCCTGGTTTTAATTCTGATGTTGGAATTATGTAGGAGTCGAAGCTCAAATCCTCACAGTCTGTGTACTCATAGCTTCAGTATCATTGGTGCCCCATAGTTTTTACTGTAAGAGATGGGTTGTTAATCTCGTCCATTATGTATAGAATTCGTAAGGACGGAAGGGCGATTAAAATCAAGATAATGGCTGGTAGAATGGTTCAGATTGTTTCTACTTCTTGTGCATTTATTGTACTAGTGTGAGTTAGTTTTGTTGTCAGTATCAGTGAACTAATATAAAGTACTAGTGAGCTGATTAGGAAGACGATTATTAGTGTATGATCATGAAAATGCAGTAATTCTTCTATAATAGGTGATGTTGCGTCTTGAAATCCTAGTTGTATGGGATACGCCATATGAGATGTACGGGGTTTTCACCTGTAATTTAACGTTGATAAGGTTATGTAATGTTTTACTAACATCTCATTAATTGAGAGGGACATAGTGGCTATGGTGTTGGCTTGAAACCAATAACAAGGGGTTCGATTCCTTCCTTTCTTATTTTAGGTTGACATATGTAGGTTCTTCAAATGTATGGTATGGTGGAGGGCATCCGTTTAGTCACTCTAGGTTTGTTGTGGTTAGGTCTACAGTTAAAACTTCCCGTTTGGATGCGAATGCTTCTCAGATCATGAAAATTATTAGTATGACTGCTGTTAGTGAGATGAATGAGCCTATAGATGAGATAGTGTTTCATATTGTATATGCGTCTGGGTAATCAGAGTATCGCCGTGGCATACCAGATAGCCCTAAAAAATGTTGTGGGAAGAAAGTTATCTTTACACCTACAAATATAATTGCAAAATGGATTTTGGCTCATGTAGTGTTGAGGGTGTAACCTGAGAATAGTGGGAATCAGTGCACAAATCCTCCTATAAGGGCAAATACAGCCCCCATTGATAATATGTAGTGGAAATGTGCGACTACGTAATATGTATCGTGAAGAACAATATCAAGAGGAGAGTTGGCCAGAACAATTCCAGTTAGGCCTCCGACTGTGAAAAGGAAGATGAAGCCCAGGGCTCGTATTACAGTGGGGGATCATTTAATATTGCTTCCGTGAAGTGTGGCTAATCAACTAAAGACTTTTACTCCAGTAGGGATAGCAATAATTACAGTAGCTGATGTGAAGTAGGCCCGTGTGTCGACATCTATTCCAACTGTAAACATATGATGGGCTCATACAATGAATCCTAGGAACCCAATTGACATTATAGCTCATACTATTCCTATGTACCCAAATGGTTCTTTTTTCCCTGAATAATAGGTCACGATATGGGAAATTATTCCAAAGCCGGGTAAAATAAGAATATATACTTCGGGATGTCCAAAGAATCAAAATAGGTGTTGATATAGGATAGGATCTCCTCCTCCTGCTGGGTCGAAGAAGGTTGTGTTTAGATTTCGGTCTGTTAGTAAACATTGTAATGCCGGCTGCTAATACAGGAAGCGAGAGTAGTAATACGGCAGTGATTAATACTGATCACACAAACAGAGGAGTTTGGTATTGTGATATTGCAGGGGGTTTTATATTAATGATTGTTGTAATAAAATTAATAGCCCCTAAGATTGAGGAAACACCTGCCAGGTGTAGAGAAAAAATGGTTAGGTCTACTGAGGCCCCTGCATGGGCTAGGTTGCCTGCTAGAGGGGGATATACGGTTCAGCCTGTTCCTGCCCCAGCTTCGACTATAGAGGATGCTAGGAGTAATAAGAAAGAGGGAGGGAGAAGTCAAAAACTTATGTTGTTTATCCGGGGAAATGCTATATCAGGGGCACCAATTATCAGAGGGACCAGTCAGTCGCCGAATCCTCCAATTATGATAGGTATCACTATAAAGAAAATTATTACAAATGCATGTGCGGTTACAACTACGTTGTAGATTTGGTTGTCTCCGAGCAGGGTTCCGGGTTGACCTAGTTCAGCACGGATTAGTAAACTTAGAGCGGTTCCTACTATGCCAGCTCAGGCACCAAATAAGAGATAAAAGGTACCAATATCTTTGTGATTGGTTGAGAATAGTCAACGGTTGATGAACATGGGTAAAATGGCTGAGTAAAGCATTAGACTGTAAATCTAAGGACAGAGGTTGGATTCCTCTTTTTACCAGGCCCTGTGGTGAATTAACATATTGAATTGCAAATTCAAAGAAGCAGCTTCAATTCTGCCGGGGCTTCTCCCGCCATTTTTTTCTCGCGGCAGGAGAAGTAGATTGAAGCCAGTTGTTTAGGGTATTTAGCTGTTAACTAAAATTTCGTGGGGGTGGAGCCCACCAATCTAGTGAGGATTTAGCTTAATTAAAGTGGTTGATTTGCATTCAATTGATGTAAGATGTGATCTTGCAGTCCTCATCAGGAATTAAGTAAATTATACTTGCTTAGGGCTTTGAAGGCTCTTGGTCTGTTTAACCTAAATTCCTATTCTAGGACTGATAGAGTTGGTGTACGTGGTAATAGTATAGTGGATAGTACAACTATTAGTGGATAGTACAACTATTGTTGGTAAGAGGGTTATTTGTTTTGTGGTGGAGAATTGTCATTTTTTATGTTGTTTGTGGAGGGAAATATTGTAAGTGCAGTGGAGTATGTAAGTCGTATGTAGAAGTATAGGTTTAGTAGTGCTGTGATTGCTGTACGGGTGGGTAGAATAATATTGTCGTTTTTTGTTATTTCTTGAATGATTATTCATTTTGGTATAAATCCTGATAGTGGGGGGAGTCCTCCTATTGATAAGAGGGTGGTAAGGACTAGGACCGTTATAATGGGTGTTTTGTTTCATGTTTGTGATAGTGATAGGGTAGTTGTGGTTGAGTTAGCTATAAATAAGGTGAATATAGTAGAGGTTATGATAATGTAGATAATTAAATTTAGTAGTATTATGGTGGGGTCATATAGTAGGACTGCTATCATTCAGCCTATGTGGGCAATTGATGAGTAGGCTATAATTTTTCGTAGTTGGGTTTGGTTTAGCCCTCCTCAGCCTCCAATTATAATTGATAGAATTGATAAGGTCAGGATTAGGTTTAGGTTGATGGATGGAGAGATCTGGTAGAGTACAGATATAGGTGCTAGTTTTTGTCATGTGAGTAGAATTAGGCCAGAGGATAAGGGGATGCCTTGTGTTACTTCTGGAACTCAGAAATGGAATGGAGCTATTCCTAGTTTTATAGTGAGGGCTATTGTTATATGAGTATGGATGCTGTTGGGTTAAATAATTTTATTACAGTCCATTGGCCTGAAAATATTAAGTTGATAATGATTGCTATTATTAATAGTATTGAGGCTGTTGATTGGGTCAGGAAATACTTGGTTGATGGTTCTGTGGCTTGTGGGTTGTATTTTTTTATTATAATAGGAATAATGGCGAGTGTATTTATTTCGAATCTGATTCAGATAAGTAGTCAGTGGGAGCTGATTATAACAATAATGGTTCCAAATATAATGGTTATTAAAATAATAATAAAGATAATTGGGTTTATTAGTACAGGAAGGATATAAACCAACATTTTCAGGGTATGGGCCTGATAGCTTAATTAGCTGACCTTACTGTTAGAACTTGGTGTAATTGGGAGCACAAAGAGTTTTGGGTTCTTAGGAGTAGGTTCAGTTCCTATAGTTCTAGAAATAAGAGGGCTTAAACCTCTATTATTTACTCTATCAAAGTAACTCTTTTGTCAGACATATTTCTTATGTTTGTGGGGGAATGCTTGATAAGAGAATAGGTAGTGATACGTGTCATATGCATAGGGCTAGTGTTAGGGGGAGGAAGCTTTTTCATAGTAGGTGTATTAGTTGGTCATAGCGGAATCGGGGATAGGATGCTCGAATTCATAGGAAAGTAGTTGTTAGTAGTAGTGATTTGATAGTGAAGTTAATTGTGTAAAGTTCTGGTATGTATGGGTTGTGAGATGCTCCTAGGAAGATGGCTGTTGTGAAAATGTTTATTATAATGATGTTTGCATACTCTGCTATAAAAAATAGGGCGAGTGGTCCTGCTGCATATTCTGCGTTAAAGCCTGAGACTGACTGATTCTCCTTCGGTGAGGTCAAATGGTGCTGGGTTTGTTTCTGCTAGTGTTGAGATAAATCATATTATTGCCAGGGGTCATGCTGGGAAGATTAGCCATACTTGTTCTTGTGTGATGATTAATGTGGAGAGGGTGAAGGACCCGTTTATTAGAAGTACTGATAGTAAGATAGTTGCTAGTGTTACTTCATATGAGATTGTTTGTGCTCCTGCCTGCAGAGCTCCGATAAGTGCGTATTTTGAGTTGGAGGCTCAGCCTGATCAGAGGATTGAGTATACGGCGAGGCTTGATATGGCTAATATAAAGAGGACTCCTAAGTTTATGTTGATGAGGGAGTAGGGTATAGGTAGGGGGATTCATATGGTTAGGGCTAAGCTTAGGGCTAGAATGGGTGCTAGAATAAATATTGAGATTGAAGATGTGGCAGGTCGTAGTGGTTCTTTAATGAAGAGTTTGATAGCATCGGCGATAGGTTGGAGTAGGCCATATGGGCCTACGACATTTGGGCCCTTTCGGAATTGTATATAGCCTAGAACTTTTCGTTCAACTAGTGTGAGAAATGCTATGGCTAGGAGAATGGGGATAATTAGTATTAGAATATTGATTATTTGTTGGTGAGAAGTTAAGGCTATTATCACCAAATTGGTTTATGAGTAGCAGGCTTGTAAGGCTAATTAGTAGGGCGTGCATTGTGGGATTGATTCAGATTATGTTGTTTTTTGATAATCAGGTTAGGGGTATGAGTATTGTTGTAGGAATGATGTATTTTAGCATTTGAGTAGGTTTAGGTTTTGCACATAATCAGTGCCATATGTATTTGATACTATTACTAGTAGGGATAGTCCTAGTGCTGCTTCACAGGCTGCGAAGACTAGTAGGATGATGGGTATTATACTGGCTAGGGTAAAATGTGAATTTAGAATTGTTAGGGCTGCTATGACAAATAGGGATAATATTATTCCTTCAATGCACAAAAGTGAAGATATTAGGTGGGATCGGTATATTAATAATCCTGTGAGAGACACTGCAAATGCTATTATAATGTTTATGTACACTAGGGACATTTGGTAATTATGAGTTTAAATCATAATCTAATGAGTCGAAATCATTCATTTTATTTTAAACTAAATACCATATTCGG
>SJYT01079744.1:0-61373 GCA_006410635.1 Cephalophus harveyi | reverse complement strand
TCAGTATCACTGATGTCCTATTGTTTTTACTGTAAGAGATGGGTTATTAATCTCATCCATTATATACAGGATTCGTAGGGATGGAAGAGCAATTATGATTAAAATAATAGCGGGTAAGATGGTTCAGATGATTTCCACCTCTTGTGCGTCTATTGTACTGGTGTGGGTTAATTTTGTTGTCAATATTAGTGAAATGACATAAAGTACTAATGAGCTGATCAAAAAGACGATTATCAGTGTGTGATCATGAAAGTGTAATAATTCCTCTATAATTGGTGATGTTGCGTCTTGGAGACCTAGTTGTATGGGGTATGCCATGTGAGATGTACAGGGTTTTCACTTGTAATCCAACCTTGACAAGGTTATGTAATGTTTTACTAACATCTCATAAACTGAGAGAGACATAGTGGTTATGATGTTGGCTTGAAACCAATAGTGGGGGGTTCGATTCCTTCCTTTCTTATTTTAGGTTAACGTATACGGGTTCTTCGAATGTGTGATACGGTGGGGGGCATCCATTCAATCATTCTAGGTTTGTTGTAGTTAAATCTACGGTTGATACTTCTCGTTTAGATGCAAATGCTTCTCAGATGATGAAGACTATTAATATTACAGCTGTTAGGGAGATAAATGAGCCTATCGATGAGATGGTATTTCATATTGTGTATGCGTCTGGGTAGTCAGAGTATCGTCGTGGTATGCCTGATAGTCCTAGGAAGTGTTGTGGGAAGAAGGTCATGTTAACTCCTACAAATATAATTGCGAATTGGATTTTGGCTCACGTGTCATTAAGGGTGTAACCTGAAAATAGTGGGAATCAATGTACGAAGCCTCCTATAATGGCAAATACAGCTCCTATTGATAGTACGTAGTGGAAGTGTGCAACTACATAGTATGTATCGTGTAGAACAATGTCTAGGGAGGAGTTAGCTAAAACAATTCCGGTTAAACCTCCTACTGTAAATAAGAAAATGAATCCTAGGGCTCACATTATAGCTGGTGATCACTTGATATTGCCTCCGTGGAGTGTTGCTAGTCAACTGAAGACTTTTACTCCAGTTGGGATAGCAATGATTATGGTGGCTGATGTAAAATAGGCTCGTGTATCGACGTCTATTCCGACTGTGAATATATGATGGGCTCATACGATAAACCCTAGGAATCCGATTGACATTATAGCCCAAACTATTCCTATGTATCCGAATGGTTCTTTTTTTCCTGAGTAATAAGTTACAATATGAGAAATTATTCCAAATCCGGGTAGAATAAGGATATAGACTTCTGGGTGTCCAAAGAATCAGAATAGGTGTTGATATAAGATAGGGTCTCCTCCTCCTGCTGGGTCAAAGAAGGTTGTGTTTAAATTTCGGTCTGTTAGTAGCATAGTGATGCCGGCTGCTAACACAGGAAGTGAGAGGAGTAGCAGCACGGCGGTAATCATTACAGATCACACAAACAAGGGGGTTTGGTACTGTGATATTGCAGGGGGTTTTATATTAATGATTGTTGTAATAAAATTAATAGCTCCTAAGATTGAGGAAACACCAGCTAAATGAAGGGAGAAAATGGTCAGGTCTACTGAGGCTCCTGCGTGGGCTAGGTTACCTGCTAAAGGGGGATATACAGTTCAACCAGTTCCTGCTCCGGCTTCGACTATGGATGAGGCTAAGAGTAGGAGAAAGGAAGGGGGAAGAAGTCAGAAACTTATATTATTTATTCGAGGGAATGCTATATCAGGGGCTCCAATTATTAAAGGAACGAGCCAGTTACCAAAGCCTCCGATTATAATGGGTATTACTATAAAGAAAATTATTACAAATGCGTGTGCGGTTACAATTACATTGTAAATTTGGTCATCTCCGAGTAATGTTCCGGGTTGACCCAGCTCAGCACGAATTAGTAAGCTTAGGGCTGTTCCTACTATGCCAGCTCAAGCACCGAATAATAAGTACAGGGTGCCGATGTCTTTGTGGTTAGTTGAAAATAATCAGCGGTTGATGAACATAGGTAAAATGGCTGAGTAAGGCATTAGACTGTAAATCTAAGAACAGGGGTTGATTCCTCTTTTTACCAGGCTCCGTGGTGAATTTACACGTTGAATTGCAAATTCAGAGAAGCAGCTTTAATTCTGCCGGGGCTTCTCCCGCCTTTTTTTCCTCGCGGCGGGAGAAGTAGATTGAAGCCAGTTATCTAGGGTGTTTAGCTGTTAACTAAAGTTTCGTGGGGGTGGAGCCCACCAGTCTAGTGAGGATTTAGCTTAATTAAAGTGATTGATTTGCGTTCAGTTGATGTAAGATATAGTCTTGCAATCCTTANCCCGGTCGGGACGATATCAGAGTTGTTTGGTTCAAGCGACCTGGAATTGCATCCGTTTTTAGCCCTAGGGAGGGTACAGCTCATGAGTGCAGTACGTCTTCAGAGGCTGTCTCTTATACACATCTCCGGGGCTTCTCCCGCCTTTTTTTTCTCGCGGCGGGAGAAGTAGATTGAAGCCAGTTATTTTAGGGTGTTTAGCTGTTAACTAAAATTTCGTGGGGGTGGAGCCCACCAGTCTAGTGAGGATTTAGCTTAATTAAAGTGATTGATTTGCGTTCAGTTGATGTAAGGTACAGTCTTGCAATCCTTATCAGGAGTTAAGTACATAATACTTTCTTAGGGCTTTGAAGGCTCTTGGTCTATTTAACCTAAACTCCTATTCTAGGATTGATAGTATTGGGGTTAGTGGTAGTAGTATAGTTGATAGAACAATTATTGTTGGTAGAAGGGTTATTCGCTTTGTGGATGAGAACTGTCATTTTATTTTTATGTTGTTTGTGGAGGGGAATATTGTTAGTGCTGTGGTGTATGCGAGTCGTATATAGAAGTATAGGTTTAGTAGTGCTGTAATTGCCATGAGGGTTGGTAAGATAACACTATCGTTTTTTGTTATTTCTTGAATGATTATTCATTTTGGGATGAATCCTGATAGGGGAGGGAGGCCCCCTATTGATAGGAGGGTTACTAGGACTAGTACTGTTATGATGGGTGCTTTATTTCATGTGTGTGATAGTGATAGGGTGGTGGTAGTTGAGTTGGCTATAAACAGTATGAACATGGTGGAGGTTATAATAATATAGATGATTAGGTTTAGTAATGTTATAGTGGGGTTATAGAGAAGTACTGCTGTTATTCATCCTATGTGAGCGATTGATGAGTAGGCCATAATTTTTCGTAGTTGTGTTTGGTTTAGTCCTCCTCAGCCTCCGATTATAATTGATAGTATAGATAGGGTTAGGATTAGGTTAAGATTAATTGATGGTGAGATTTGGTAGAGTACGGATATGGGTGCTAGTTTTTGTCATGTGAGTAAAATTAGGCCGGAGGATAGGGGGATGCCTTGTGTTACTTCTGGAACTCAGAAGTGGAATGGGGCCATTCCCAGTTTTATGGCGAGGGCCATTGTTATAATCATTGAGGCCACTGGATTGAATAGTTTTATTACGGTTCATTGGCCTGAAAATATTAGGTTAATAATAATAGCTATTATTAATAGTATTGAGGCTGTTGATTGGGTTAGGAAGTATTTGGTTGATGCTTCTGTGGCTCGTGGGGTATGGTTTTTTATTATAATGGGGATAATAGCAAGCATGTTTATTTCAAATCCGATTCAGATAAATAGTCAGTGGGAGCTAATTATAACGATAATAGTTCCTAGTATGATGGTCAATAAAATGATAATGAAGATGATTGGGTTTATTAGTATTACTAAGCACTCTATTCTTAGTTTACTACTAAATCCTCCTTTGGTCATCAGTTTCATAATGACTTTCGTGTTGAATATTCTTGAAATAGAAAATGTAGCCCATTTCTTCCCACTCCATAGGTTACACCTTGACCTAACGTTTTTATGTAATGTGATTGTGCTTACTTTTATTCCTTTTTAGGGTTTGCTGAAGATGGCGGTATATAGACTGTATTAGCAAGGACTGGTGAGGTCTATCGGGGTTTATCGATTATAGAACAGGCTCCTCTAGAAGGGTATAAAGCACCGCCAAGTCCTTTGAGTTTTAAGCAGTTGCTTGTAGTACTCTGGCGAATAACTTTGTTTTAGAAATTATCTGTGTTTAGGGCTAAGCATAGTGGGGTATCTAATCCCAGTTTGGGTCTTAGCTATAGTGTGTCAGCTATTGTAGAGTTACTTTCGTTATTTATTTTAGTTATAATTATAGCTTTTTACAGCTTAATTAATGTTTAACTCTATTTAGTATGGTGCTTAAACACGCTTTACGCCGTGTCCCTGTTGGCTTGGGTTAATCGTATGACCGCGGTGGCTGGCACGAGATTTACCAACCCTAGTCAATATGGCTTAGTCAAACTTTCGTTCATGGCTTAAGTTCTGTCACTGCTGTTTCCCGTGGGGGTGTGGTTAAGCAAGATGTCGTGAGCTACAGGTGTGTGCTTGATATCCGCTCCTCTCAGTCTTATTGATTCAGAGGGCATTTTCACCGGGGTGTGGATGCTTGCATGTGTAAGTCTATTGAAAGTCAACAGGAAGGCTGGGACCAAACCTATGTGTTTATGGAGTTAAAATACTCATCTAGGCATTTTCAGTGCCTTGCTTTGGGGTTTAAGCTACATTAACTGGGAAATGTGGGAGGGCTAGGGCACTTATATACTTACTTTGGTTGGAGTGCTAATTTGAGTATTGGGGGTGGGATAAATTTGCATAATTATCTAGGGAGGAGTCTGTTAAAAATAATAGTAAACATATATAGGGGGGGGGGGGGAGTGGTAAGATATGGTAGAATACACGTTATAGTACTTGTATGTCCTGCTACCATTGACTGTCATGCTCATGCCTACCATTATGCTGGTGCTCAAGGTGCAGTTAAGTCCAGCTACAATTTATGCTCCGAGTCGGGGCCTTTGACGGCCATAGCTGAGTCCAAGCATCCCCCAAAAATTAAAAATACCAAATGTATGACACCACAGTTATGTGTGAGCATGGGCTGATTAGTCATTAGTCCATCGAGATGTCTTATTTAAGAGGAAAGAGTGGGCGATTTTAGATGAGATGGCCCTGAAGAAAGAACCAGATGTCTGATAAAGTTCATTAAGTAGCTACCCCCACAATCAATGGGCCCGGAGCGAGAAGAGGGATCCTTGCCGAGCGGGTTGATGGTTTCACGCGGCATGGTCGTTAAGCTCGTGATCTAGTGGACGGGATATGCATGTTGACAAGGACGGATTTGACTTCGATGCGCTATGTACGATTAATCAGTTTCATGTACTATGTACTGCCAGTGGGTTAAATTACATGCTTATATGCATGGACTAGATAATTTAATGTACTGTATACATTTATGTACTTAGTACATTAATTATATGTACCATGCTTATTATTCATGTACTGAACAATGGAATGTACTATATACATATTATGTCCTTAACACATTAGCTGCATGTACACGCCTACATTCATGTACTAGCTAGTGTAATGTGTTATCCACATGTTATGTTTGTAGTACATTGACCGATGGGTTCGTTCATGTATGTACTCTGAACATATTATGTACAGCAAGTTAGATATGTTCTTGTTGTATGAGATGTGGATGTGCGTTGTTGCACATGTAAGGCTGTGGAGTGCTAAGTCCGTGTTAAGTTTCTGGGGTTTTTGAGAAATTTAATACTGGGAAGGCTCTTGGTATTTATGTGGTTATATTGATAGTATTTCAGGGAGTAGTTTAAATAGAACCTCAGCTTTGGGTGTTGATAGTGGAGCTATAGCTTCTTCCTTGAGTCTTAGGGAGGCTGGTTGTTCTCCTTCTCTGGTTTACAAGACCAGTATACTTATTGTACTACAAAGACTTATCTTCATTTTAGGAGGTTATTTTCAATAGTGCTTGCTATTGGTATTAGAACTAGAATTAGTAGGAAGTATATGATTGATGCTAATTGTCCAATAATAATGTATGGGTGTTCAACCGGCTGTCCTCCAATTCATGTGAGTGTTAGTAAGTCTGCTACTAGAATTCAGAATAGGCATTGACTGAATGGCCGGAACATTATGCTTCGCTGTTTTGATGTGTGGAGTATGGGTATGAGGATTAGGATGAGGATTGAGAGGATTAGGGCCAGGACGCCTCCTAGTTTATTGGGGATTGATCGTAGGATTGCATATGCGAATAGGAAATATCATTCTGGTTTAATGTGAGGGGGAGTGTTGAGTGGGTTTGCTGGGGTGTAGTTATCTGGGTCTCCAAGTAGGTCAGGTGTAAATAATACTAAGAGTAATAAAGCTAGAATTAGTAATAGGGCGCCTAGGATATCTTTGATTGTGTAATAAGGATGAAATGGGATTTTGTCTGTGTCTGATGAGATTCCTGTAGGGTTATTGGACCCTGTTTCGTGGAGGAAGAGTAGGTGTACTATGGCTAGGGCTGCGATGATAAATGGAAAGATGAAGTGAAAGGCAAAGAATCGGGTAAGGGTTGCCTTGTCTACCGAGAATCCCCCTCAGATTCATTCTACCAGGTTTGTGCCAATGTATGGAATTGCTGAGAGGAGGTTAGTAATGACTGTGGCCCCTCAAAATGATATTTGTCCTCATGGAAGTACGTAGCCTATGAATGCTGTGGCTATTGTTGCGAATAGGAGAATTACTCCAATATTTCATGTTTCAATAAAGGTATATGATCCGTAGTATAGACCTCGTCCGACGTGTATAAATAGGCAGATAAAAAATATTGATGCTCCGTTTGCGTGTATGTATCGAATGATTCAGCCATAGTTTACATCTCGGCAGATGTGGGTGACAGAGGAGAATGCTGTTGTTGTGTCAGCTGTGTAGTGCATTGCTAGGAATAGGCCTGTTAGGATTTGTAAAATTAGGCAGATACCCAAGAGAGAGCCAAAGTTTCATCATGATGAGATGTTTGACGGGGCTGGGAGGTCAATAAATGCGTTGTTAACAATTTTTATTAGAGGGTGAGTTTTTCGAATGTTGGTCATTGGTGTTCTTGTAGTTGAATAACAACGATGGTTTTTCATATCATCAGTCATGGTTAGATTCCATGTAAGAATAATGATAATGTATATTGTGTTTATTTTAAGCGTTATTTTTGTGATTGGTTTTGTGGGATTTTCTTCAAAACCTTCACCTATTTATGGAGGGTTGGGTCTAATTGTAAGTGGTGGGGTTGGTTGTGGAATTGTATTGAATTTTGGTGGGTCTTTTTTAGGTTTAATGGTCTTTTTGATTTATTTGGGGGGTATAATAGTGGTTTTTGGTTATACAACGGCTATGGCTACAGAACAGTATCCTGAAATTTGGGTTTCTAATAAAGTTGTTATGGGGGCGTTTATGACTGGTTTGTTAATGGAATTTTTTATGGTTTGTTATGTATTGAAGGAGAAGGAGGTGGAGATTGTGTTTGAGTTCAATGGTTTGGGAGATTGGGTTATTTATGATACAGGAGATTCTGGGTTTTTTAGTGAGGAGGCTATGGGGATTGCGGCTCTATATAGTTATGGCACTTGGCTGGTAATTGTGACTGGCTGGTCCTTGTTAATTGGTGTTGTAGTTATTATAGAGGTTACTCGTGGAAATTAAATAGGATTATGCTGGTAAGAATTGTAACTAGAAAAGAGAGAAAATATAATTTGATTAGGCCCTTCTGGCTTGTGATTGTGGTGGATATTTTTGTTTGTATTAGTGAAGTGGTTTTTGGTAAAACATTTTCTAATCAGATTAGGTCTAGGAGAGAGGATGCTGATTTTTGGCTTATTATTAGGCTTATGTAAGGGGTTATGCGGTGTATAATTGTGGGATAATATCCTAGAAGGTTAGAAAATTTGAATATATTTGAGGGGTAATTGAATTTTAGATAATATGTTATATTGCTAATTTCTAGTGCTAGGATAAAGCCTAAGATTGTAACTATGAGGGCTATCATTTTTAGATAGTAGGGTATAGTTATTTGAGGAATTGTTGTTGGAGGAATGTTGTTAGAGATGATGAACCCTGCGAAAAGGCTTCCGATTAGTAGGCGCTTGATTGAATTGGTTAGGGGGGAGTTGTTTTCGTTAATAATAATTAGAGTTGGGAATCGGGGTTGTCCTAGTAGTGCAAAGAAGATAATGCGGGTACTGTAGATGGCTGTGAAGGAGGTGGCAATTAATGTTATTAGGAGGGCTCAGGCGTTTGTATACGACGTGTTGGCGGATTCAATAATTAGGTCTTTAGAGTAGAATCCGGTTAGGAATGGCATTCCAGTGAGTGCGAGGCTGCCGATAATCAGGGCTGTTGTGGTAAATGGCATGGCTTTAAATAGGCCTCCTATTTTTCGAATGTCTTGTTCGTTATTTAGGTTGTGAATGATGGAGCCGGAGCATATGAAAAGTATGGCTTTAAAGAAGGCATGGGTGCAGATGTGGAGGAATGCTAGGTAGGGTTGATTGATGCCAATTGTCACTATTATAAGGCCTAGTTGGCTGGATGTGGAAAAGGCAACGATTTTTTTGATATCATTTTGGGTTAGAGCGCACATTGCTGTGAATAGTGTAGTGATAGCCCCTAGACATAGTATAATGGATTGAATAAATTTGTTGTCTTCTGTTAGTGGGTGGAAGCGGATAAGCAGGAAAATTCCTGCTACTACTATTGTGCTTGAGTGAAGTAAAGCTGAGACAGGGGTTGGACCTTCTATTGCTGATGGTAGTCATGGATGTAGGCCAAATTGTGCGGATTTTCCGGTTGCAGCTAAGACTAGGCCTATTAAGGGTAGATTGGAATTGTTTGGTTTTAAAATAAAGATCTGTTGGAGATCTCAGGTGTTAAGGTTGGCTAAGAATCATGCTATTGATAAAATAAGTCCGATGTCACCAATGCGGTTATAGAGAATTGCTTGTAGAGCCGCCGTGTTTGCGTCTGTTCGTCCATGTCACCATCCAATGAGTAGAAATGATATGATTCCAACTCCCTCTCAGCCGATAAATAGTTGAAATAAGTTGTTCGCAGTGACGAGAATAAGTATTGTGATGAGAAATAGGAGTAGATATTTAAAGAATTGGTTGATATTGGGATCTGAGTGTATATATCATATTGAGAACTCTATGATGGATCATGTAACAAATAATGCTACTGGGACAAATATTATTGAGAAGTAATCTATCTTGAAGCTGAGTGATAGTTTAAGGGTTTGGATAGTTAGTCAGTGTCAGTTTGAGATAATTATTTCTTGTCCTGTGTGAATAAATATTATTGTGGGGATTATGCTGACTAAGAAGGCACATGAAATGGTTGTTTTAACATAGAGTGGGTAGTTAGAGGTTTTATAGGTGTTAGAGCTTGTTATTATGATGGGGATAGTTAATAGGAGTAAGGTTGTTAATGTGAGAGAGGAAAATATGTTTATTACTTTTATTTGGAGTTGCACCAATTTTTTGGCTCCTAAGGCCAATGGATTACTACTATCCTTTAAAAGTTTGAAAAAGCCACATTGTTAGACGTGGGGGCATAGAATTAGCAGTTCTTGCATACTTTTTCGGTAAATAAGAAGGTATTGGTTTCTATTGTTAGATTCACAATCTAATGTTTTTTTTAAACTATATTTACAGTAGAGGGGTCCTAGGATAATTTTTGGGTTTAGAGATAGAAGTAATAGGGGTAATATATGTAATGATATAAGTGCATTTTCTCGTGTGAAAGAAGGCGAGATGTTGTTGATATGGTGGGTATATTTGCCCCGTTGTGTTATGATAAGTATATAGAGGGAGTATAGGGCGGTAATTACTATGTTTAGTCCTATTAAAATGATTGTAATGTTAGATCATGAGAAGCTCGATATCACTACAAATAGTTCTCCGATCAGGTTAATTGTTGGGGGTAGAGCTAGGTTAGTCAGGCTCGCTAGGAGTCATCAGGTGGCTATTAATGGTAGAAATATTTGTAAGCCGCGGGCTAATATTATTGTTCGGCTGTGAATTCGTTCGTAGTTAGAGTTTGCTAGGCAGAAAAGTATAGAGGATGTAAGGCCGTGGGCGATTATTAGAGCTGTGGCTCCTATATAGCTTCAAGGTGTTTGAATGAGGATGGCTACGATGACGAGTGCCATATGACTGACAGAAGAGTATGCAATGAGTGATTTTAGGTCTGTTTGACGGAGGCAGATTGAGCTGGTTATAATTATTCCTCATAGAGATAATATAATGAAGGGATATGCTATAAAGTCGGTTACTGGGTTTAGGAGTATTGTGATTCGTAATATTCCATAGCCTCCTAGTTTTAGTAGGATTGCTGCGAGGACTATTGATCCTGCAATGGGAGCTTCTACATGGGCTTTGGGCAGTCAGAGGTGGAGGCCGTATAATGGTATTTTTACTATAAAAGCTATTATGCATGCTAGTCATATGAAAATGTTAGATCAGGAATTGGGCATTGGTTGTACCCAGAATTGAAGGATTAGGAAATTTAGGGACCCTGTTGTATTTTGAATGTAGATTAGAGCAACTAGAAGGGGTAAAGATCCTGTTAATGTGTAAAATAGAAAATATAGGCCAGCGTTTAGGCGTTCTGTTTGGTTTCCTCATCGGGTAATAATAATTAGTGTTGGAACTAGTGTTGCTTCAAATAGGATGTAGAAAAGGATTAGTTCTGTAGCAGTAAATGTTATGATTAGGAACAATTGTAATAGAATTAGCATGGTAATAAATAGTTTTTTTCGGGTTAGACTTTCTTTTGAGAGATGATGTTGGCTGGCTATTAGTATTAGGGGCAGAAGTCATATAGTTAGAATTAGTAGTGGTGTGGATAGAGGGTCGGAGAAAAAAATTAGTGAAAAGTTGAGGCCGTTATCACCAAATTGATTTATCAGGAGTAGGCTTGTTAGGCTAATTAATAGGCTGTATATTGTGGGATTAATTCAGATCATGTTGTTTTTTGATAATCAAGTCAGGGGTATAAGCATTACTGTGGGAATAATATATTTTAGCATTGTAGTAAGTTAAGATTTTGTACGTAGTCAGTGCCATATGTATTTGATACTATCACTAGCAGGGATAGGCCTAGTGCTGCTTCGCAGGCTGCGAAGACTAGAAGGATAATAGGTATTATACTAGCTAGTGTGAAATGTGAGTTTAGGATTATTAGAGTTGCTATAATAAATAGGGAGAGTATTATTCCTTCTAGGCATAGGAGGGAGGATATTAAGTGGGATCGGTACATCAATAACCCTGCAAGAGATACTGTGAATGCTATCATGATGTTTATATACACAAGGGACATTTGGTAGTTATGAGTTTAATCATAATCTAATGAGTCGAAATCATTTATTTTGTTTTAAACTAAATACCATATTCAGTCCATTCCAGTCCTTTTTGGATTCATTCATAGGCTAGACTCACGGCTAGTAAAGTAATTAATAATAAAGCTATTGTTAGTATTGTGTTCAGGTTAGTTGTTTGTGAGGCTCATGGAAGTGGTAGAAGTAGTGCGATTTCTAGGTCAAACAGTAGAAATGTAATGGCGATTAGGAAAAATTTTATAGAGAAAGGGAGGCGGGCTGATCCCATGGGGTCAAATCCACATTCGTATGGGCTTGTTTTTTCTGAGTATGCGTTTAATTGGGGAAGTCAGAATGCGATAGTGACAAGTAGCGTGGCTAATGTAAGGTTAGTCAAGAGAGCCAGTATTAGGTTTATTATTCTTTTTCGGATTTTACCGAAGCTAACTGATTGGAAGTCAGTTGTACTGATTAATACTAAAAGAATATGAACCTCATCAGTAGATAGAGACATAGAGGAAAAGTCATACTACGTCTACAAAGTGTCAGTATCAGGCGGCAGCTTCAAAGCCGAAATGGTGATTAGAGGTAAAGTGAAATTTTAGTTGGCGAAAGAAGCAAACAATTAGGAAAGTAGATCCGATGATGACATGGAGGCCGTGGAAGCCTGTAGCTACGAAGAAGGTTGAGCCGTAGACTCCGTCTGAGATAGTAAATGGTGCTTCATAATATTCTGAGGCTTGTAGTAACGTAAAGTATACGCCTAATGTGATGGTAATAAACAGGGCTTGTAGTATGTGATTACGGTTACCTTCTATGAGACTATGGTGAGCTCAGGTAATGGAGACCCCTGAGGCTAGGAGAACAGAAGTGTTAAGTAATGGAACTTCTAAAGGATTAAGTGGATTAATGCCCGTTGGGGGTCAACAGCCGCCTAATTCAGGGGTAGGGGCGAGGCTTGAGTGGTAAAATGCTCAGAAAAACCCGGTAAAGAAAAGGACTTCGGAAATAATGAAGAGAATTATTCCGTATCGAAGGCCTTTTTGGACGGTTGGGGTGTGGTGTCCTTGAAAAGTACTTTCTCGGATGATGTCTCGTCATCATTGATATATTGTGAGTATATTTGTTGTTAGGCCTAGCATAAGTAGGGCTGTTGAGTTGAAGTGGAATCATATAATTAGGCCGGATGTTATTAATAGGGCTGATAGTGCTCCTGTGAGGGGTCAGGGGCTTGGGTTTACTATGTGATAGGCATGGGTTTGGTGTGTCATTATGTATTGTCGTGCAGGTATAGGCTGACTAGAAGGGTAAATACGTAAGCTTGAATCATAGCTACTGCGAATTCAAGGATTGTCAGTAGAATGAGAATAATAAATGTAATGAGAGCTGTTGTAGTGCTGATACTTATTAATGCGAGTGTGGCTCCTCCGATTAGGTGAATTAGTAAGTGGCCTGCTGTAATGTTAGCTGTTAATCGTACAGCAAGGGCGATTGGTTGAATAAAAAGGCTGATAGTTTCGATAATTACTAGTATTGGGATCAGTGGGGTTGGGGTTCCTTGTGGTAGGAAATGGGCAAGCGATGCTTTAGTTTTATTGCGGAAGCCTGTGATTACGGCTCCTGCTCATAGGGGAATAGCCATGCCTAAGTTTATTGATAGTTGTGTGGTTGGTGTAAATGAGTGGGGTAGGAGACCTAATAGGTTGGTTGATCCAATGAATAGAATTAGGGACATCAATATTAATGCTCATGTTTGTCCTTTGGGGTTATGGATGCTTATCATTTGTTTTGATATAAGTTGAAGTGCTCATTGTTGAAGGGAAATAAGACGGTTATTTGTCAGTCGGTTTGATGTTGGGAATAATAAGCTGGGAAATAGGACGATGAGTGTTACTAGAGGAAGACCAAAAATTATAGGGGTAATGAAAGAGGCAAATAGATTTTCGTTCATTTTGTTTCTCAGGGTTTACTTTGTGTTAGCTTTTTAGTTAATATTAATTCTGGGTTGTGATGAAAATTATGTTTTGAGATTTTTAGTTGAAAGATGATGAAAAGGGTTAAAAATATTGATAGGATTATCGTAAGTCATGTTGATGTGTCTAGTTGTGGCATTCCACCAAGGAGGACATAATTCCTCAGTCTTTAACTTAAAAGGTTAATGCTAATGTAGCTTCTTGGTGATTTTATAGTATTGATGCGGATCATTTCTCAAAATATTTTAGTGGAACTAGTTCAAGGACAATTGGTATAAAACTGTGATTTGATCCGCAGATCTCTGAGCATTGACCATAATACAGACCTGGTCGGGTTGATATGAGGGTTGTTTGATTTAAGCGGCCTGGGATTGCGTCTGTTTTTAGTCCTAGAGAAGGTACTGCTCATGAGTGTAGTACATCTTCGGAGGAAATTAGCATTCGAATTGTTATTTCTATAGGTAGCACAACTCGGTTATCTACTTCCAATAGTCGAAGCTCTCCGGGCTTTAACTCTGACGTTGGAATTATGTAGGAGTCGAAGCTTAGATCTTCATAGTCTGTATATTCATAGCTTCAGTATCACTGATGCCCTATGGTTTTTACTGTGAGAGATGGATTATTAATTTCGTCTATTATGTATAGAATGCGTAAGGATGGAAGGGCGATTAGAATCAAGATAATAGCGGGTAGAATAGTTCAGATTGTCTCTACTTCTTGAGCATCCATAGTACTAGTATGGGTTAATTTTGTTGTGAGTATAAGTGAGATAATGTAGAGTACTAGGGAGCTAATTAGGAAAACGATTATTAGTGTATGATCATGGAAATGTAACAGTTCTTCTATGATAGGTGATGTTGCATCTTGAAATCCTAGTTGTATGGGATATGCCATATGAGATGTACAGGGATTTCACTTGTAATTTAATCTTGACAAGATTACGTAATGTTTTACTAACATCTCATTAATTGAGAGAGACATAGTGGCTATGATGTTGGCTTGAAACCAATAATAGGGGGTTCGATTCCTTCCTTTCTTATTTTAGGTTAACATATGTGGGTTCTTCAAACGTATGATATGGTGGAGGGCATCCATTTAGTCATTCTAGATTTGTTGTTGTCAGGTCAACGGTTATAACTTCTCGTTTAGATGCAAATGCTTCTCAGATAATAAAAATTATTAGTATTACTGCTGTAAGTGAGATAAATGAGCCTATAGATGAGATAGTATTTCACATCGTATATGCGTCTGGATAATCAGAGTATCGTCGTGGCATACCGGAAAGTCCTAGGAAATGTTGTGGGAAGAAGGTCATGTTTACACCTACAAATATAATTGCGAAGTGAATTTTGGCTCATGTAGTGTTAAGGGTATATCCTGAGAATAGTGGAAATCAGTGCACAAAGCCCCCTATAATGGCAAAAACGGCTCCCATAGATAATACATAGTGAAAATGTGCTACTACATAGTATGTGTCATGAAGGACAATGTCAAGAGAGGAGTTGGCCAGAACAATACCAGTTAATCCCCCGACTGTAAATAGGAAAATGAAGCCTAGGGCTCATATCATGGCAGGAGATCATTTAATATTACCTCCGTGAAGTGTAGCTAATCAGCTAAAGACTTTCACTCCAGTTGGAATGGCAATAATTATGGTAGCTGATGTAAAGTAGGCTCGTGTGTCTACGTCTATACCAACTGTGAACATGTGGTGGGCTCATACAATAAACCCTAGAAATCCGATTGATATTATAGCCCATACTATTCCCATGTACCCAAATGGTTCCTTTTTTCCAGAATAATAAGTTACAATGTGGGAGATTATTCCAAACCCTGGTAAAATGAGAATATAGACTTCTGGGTGTCCGAAAAATCAGAATAGATGTTGGTAAAGGATGGGATCTCCTCCTCCTGCTGGATCAAAGAAGGTTGTGTTTAGGTTTCGGTCTGTGAGCAGTATTGTAATGCCGGCAGCTAGTACTGGGAGTGACAGAAGTAATAGTACTGCAGTGATAAGTACCGATCAAACAAACAGGGGTGTTTGATATTGTGATATTGCAGGGGGTTTTATATTGATGATTGTTGTAATAAAATTGATAGCTCCTAGAATTGAGGAGACACCTGCCAGGTGCAAAGAGAAAATGGTTAAATCCACGGAGGCTCCTGCATGGGCTAGGTTGCCTGCGAGAGGGGGATAAACGGTTCAGCCGGTTCCTGCCCCAGCTTCGACTATAGAGGATGCTAGGAGTAGCAAGAAGGAGGGAGGAAGGAGTCAAAAACTTATGTTATTTATTCGAGGGAATGCTATATCAGGAGCACCAATTATCAGAGGAACTAGTCAGTTACCAAATCCCCCAATCATAATGGGCATAACTATAAAGAAAATTATTACAAATGCATGTGCGGTTACAATTACGTTATAAATCTGGTCGTCTCCGAGTAACGTTCCTGGCTGGCCTAGTTCAGCGCGAATTAGTAAGCTTAGGGCGGTTCCTACCATGCCAGCTCAGGCACCAAATAGAAGATATAGGGTACCGATATCTTTGTGGTTAGTTGAGAATAGTCAACGGTTAATGAACATAGGTAAAATGGCTGAGTAAAGCATTAGACTGTAAATCTAAGGACAGAGGTGAGATTCCTCTTTTTATCAGGCCTTGTGGTGAGTATCACATTGAATTGCAAATTCAAAGAAGCAGCTTCAATTCTGCCGGGGCTTCTCCCGCCTTTTTTTTTTCGCGGCGGGAGAAGTAGACTGAAGCCAGTTGTTTAGGGTATTTAGCTGTTAACTAAAATTTCGTGGGGGTAGAGCCCACCAGTCTAGTGAGGATTTAGCTTAATTAAAGTGGTTGATTTGCATTCAATTGATGTAAGATGTAGTCTTGCAATCCTTATCAGGAATTAAGTAAATTGTACTTGCTTAGGGCTTTGAAGGCTCTTGGTCTATTTTAACCTAAATTCCTATTCTAGGATAGATAGGATTGGTGTGAGTGGTAAAATTATGGTGGATAATACAGATATTACTGGCAAGAGGGTCATTTGTTTTGTAGTGGAAAATTGTCATTTTATTTTTATGTTATTAGTGGAGGGGAATATGGTAAGTGCTGTTGAGTACGTGAGTCGTATGTAGAAATATAGGTTTAATAGTGCTGTAATTGCTATTAGAGTGGGTAAGATAATGTTATCATTTTTTGTTATTTCTTGAATAATTATTCATTTTGGCATAAATCCTGATAATGGGGGGAGTCCTCCTATTGATAGGAGGGTGGTGAGGACTAGGACCGTTATGATGGGTGTTTTGTTTCATGTATGCGATAGTGATAAGGTAGTTGTGGTTGAGTTAGCTATAAATAGTATAAATATAGTGGAGGTTATGATGATGTAGATGGTTAGGTTTAGTAGTGTTATGGTGGGATTATAAAGTAATACTGCTGTTATTCATCCTATGTGGGCGATTGATGAGTAGGCTATGATTTTTCGTAGTTGGGTTTGGTTTAGTCCTCCTCATCCTCCAATTATGATTGACAAAATGGATAAAGTTAAAATTAGATTTAGGTTTATGAATGGGGAGATTTGATATAATACAGATATGGGTGCTAGTTTTTGTCATGTAAGTAGGATTAGGCCGGAAAACAAAGAGATACCTTGTGTTACTTCTGGGACTCAGAAGTGGAATGGAGCTATTCCTAGTTTTATGGCGAGGGCCATTGTTATAAGTATGGAGGCTGTTGGGTTAAACAGTTTTATTACGGTTCATTGGCCTGAAAACAGTAAGTTAATAATGACTGCTATTATTAGTAGTATTGAGGCTGTTGATTGGGTTAGGAAATATTTGGTTGATGCTTCTGTGGCTCGTGGGTTGTATTTTTTTATTATAATAGGAATAATAGCAAGTATATTTATTTCGAATCCGATTCAGATGAGTAGTCAGTGGGAGCTGGTTATAACGATAGTAGTTCCGAGTATGATGGTTAATATGATAATAATAAAGGTGATTGGATTTATTAGTATGGGAAGGATGTAAACCAACATTTTCGGGGTATGGGCCCGATAGCTTAATTAGCTGACCTTACTATTAGAGTTTGGTGTAATTGGGAGCACGAAGAGTTTTGGGCTCTTAGGAGTAGGTTCAATTCCTATAGTTCTAGAAATAAGAGGGCTTGAACCTCTATTTTTTACTCTATCAAAGTAACTCTTTTGTCAGACATATTTCTTATGTTTGTGGGGGAATGCTTGATAGGAGAATGGGTAATGATACATGTCATATGCATAGAGCTAGTGTTAGGGGTAGGAAATTTTTTCATAGTAAGTGTATTAATTGGTCGTAGCGGAATCGAGGGTAGGATGCTCGGATTCATAGAAAGGTGATTGTGAGTAATAGAGATTTAATGGTAAAGTTGATTGTGTAGAGTTCTGGGATATATGGATTATTGAATGCTCCTAGAAAAAGAGTTGTTGTGAAAATATTTATTATAATGATATTTGCGTATTCTGCTATGAAAAAGAGGGCAAACGGTCCTGCTGCATATTCTACGTTGAAGCCTGAGACTAATTCTGATTCTCCTTCGGTAAGGTCAAATGGTGCTCGGTTTGTTTCTGCTAGTGTTGAGATAAATCATATTATTGCTAGAGGTCATGCTGGAAAAATTAATCATACTTGTTCTTGTGTAACAATTAATGTAGAGAGGGTAAATGATCCGTTTATTAGTAATACTGATAGAAGAATAATTGCTAGTGTAACTTCATATGAGATTGTTTGTGCTACTGCTCGTAAAGCTCCAATGAGTGCGTATTTTGAGTTGGAGGCTCAGCCGGATCAGAGAATTGAATATACGGCTAGGCTTGATATAGCTAGTATAAATAGGACTCCTAGATTTATGTTGATAAGGGGGTGAGGCATGGGCAGGGGAATTCATATGGTCAGGGCTAGGGTTAGAGCTAGGATGGGTGCTAGAATGAATATTGAGATTGAAGATGTGGCGGGTCGTAGAGGTTCCTTGATGAAGAGTTTGATAGCATCCGCGATTGGTTGGAGTAGGCCGTATGGGCCTACTACGTTTGGACCTTTTCGAAATTGTATGTAGCCTAAAACTTTTCGTTCAACTAATGTAAGGAACGCCACGGCTAGGAGAATAGGGATAATAAGTGTTAAAATGTTAATTATGAACATTTTGTTAAGGAGAGGATTTGAATCTCTGGGTATAAAAGTTTAAGTTTTACGCAATTACCGGGCTCTGCCACCTTAACTTGGCCCTTTTCTAGGGCAGGGTTTGTCTGTGAATTTAATTAAGATCATATCATTAATTATTTTAGGGCGCTTTTTGAAGTTGGCCCTATTTCTCTTGTCCTTTCGTACTGGGAGAAATTCATAATAGATAGAAACCGACCTGGATTACTCCGGTCTGAACTCAGATCACGTAGGACTTTAATCGTTGAACAAACGAACCTTTGATAGCGGCTGCACCATCGGGATGTCCTGATCCAACATCGAGGTCGTAAACCCTATTGTCGATATGGACTCTTGAATAGGATTGCGCTGTTATCCCTAGGGTAACTTGTTCCGTTGATCAAGTTTTTGGATCAATGAGCGATAATTTGATTTGACTTGTAGGTCTGGTCTTTAAAATCGCTCGGAGGATTTTTTATTCTCCGAGGTCACCCCAACCAAAGCTGTTAGTCCACGGAGGATGTTGTTGTCCCTTGGTGGTTNTGTCGATATGGACTCTTGAATAGGATTGCGCTGTTATCCCTAGGGTAACTTGTTCCGTTGATCAAGTTTTTGGATCAATGAGCGATAGTTCGATTTGACTTGTGGGTCTGGTCTTTAAAATCGCTCGGAGGATTTTTTATTCTCCGAGGTCACCCCAACCAAAGCTGTTAGTCCACGGAGGATGTTGTTGTCCCTTGGTGGTTAAGTTTGTTTTCTTTGGACTAATTAGTTAAAGCTCCATAGGGTCTTCTCGTCTTATTTGTTTATCCCCGCCTCTTCACGGGGGGGTCAATTTCACTGATTGGAAGTAAGAGACAGTAAAACCCTCGTGTGGCCATTCATACAAGTCCTTATTTAAAGAACAAATGATTATGCTACCTTTGCACGGTCAGAATACCGCGGCCGTTTAACGTTAGTCACTGGGCAGGCAGTGCCTCCAATACTAGGAATGCTGGAGGTGATGTTTTTGGTAAACAGGCGGGGTTTGTGTTTGCCGAGTTCCTTTTACTTCTTTTAATCTTTCCTGAATGCATGCCTGTGTTGGATTAACAGTATAATTAATAAATTGTTTATTTTTGGATTATTTTATTTGCTGTTAATGGTCAGGGTATTATCAGATACTGACTTAAACTTATGCAAGGAGAAAATATTTCTTGTTACTCATACTAACATTATTGCCTCTATTATTTAATAGAATAGTCCAGTAGTGGGTCCAGGAGTTAGTTATTTGTTGTTGGGATTTAATGTTGCTTTAATGTTGAGCTTTAACGCTTTCTTAATTGGTGGCTGCTTTTAGGCCTACTATGGTTTTGTTAAATTTTACTCTCTGGTTAAGGTTGTATCCATATCTAAAAGGCTGTACCTTTTTAGACTAACTTTTAAAAATACAGTGGATTTGTTTGTATTTTTGGTATTTTTAAAGCTGAACTAAGATTCATTTTCTGGACAACCAGCTATCACCAGGCTCGTTAGGCGTTTCACCTCTACTTATAAATCCTCTCACTATTTTGCCACATAGATGAGTTAGTTCTTAACAAATTGTTCGTAAGTAGCTCGTCTGGTTTCGGGTTACTTGGCTAAAATCCGTTTTGTCAAGTTTTTACTAGTTAATTCATTATGCAAAAGGTACAAGAGATAATCTTTGCTTTTTTATACTTTAATTTTTTCTTTCATCATTCCCTTGCGGTACTTTCTCTATAGCGCCATGTTAAGATTTCTATCTCCTATACTCTAGTTGAAGGTAAATGTTTTGTTTTAGTTAGCTTTGATTATTAGATTGATGGTAGGGGTTTGGGCTAGATATAGTTCAAGATATTCATAGTGTGTGAAATCTTCTAGGTGTAAACTAGGTGCTTTGTTTAAGCTATATCTTGGTTAATCCAAGCACACTTTCCAGTATGCTTACCTTGTTACGACTTGTCTCCTCTCATGTGGTTAGTGCGTGTAAATAGGTTTAAGTGCATTTTGATTATTCGAGGAGGGTGACGGGCGGTGTGTGCGTGCTTCATGGCCTAATTCAACTAAGCACTCTATTCTTAGTTTACTACTAAATCCTCCTTTGGTTACTAGTTTCATAGTAACTTTCGTATGTAAATTTTCTTAAGGTAGAAAATGTAGCCCATTTCTTCCCATTCCATAGGTTACACCTTGACCTAACGTTTTTATATGCAATGATTGTGCTTACTTTTATTCCTTTTTAGGGTTTGCTGAAGATGGCGGTATATAGACTGAATTAGCAAGGATTGGTAAGGTTTATCGGGGTTTATCGATTATAGAACAGGCTCCTCTAGAAGGGTATAAAGCACCGCCAAGTCCTTTGAGTTTTAGGCTGTTGCCGGTAGTACTCTGGCGAATAATTTTGTTTATATAATTATTTGTGTTTAGGGCTAAGCATAGTGGGGTATCTAATCCCAGTTTGGATCTTAGCTATAGTGTATCAGCTGTTTTAGAGTTACTTTCGTTATCTATTTTTATTAAAATTATAGCTTTTTACAGTTTAATTTTAATTTAACTCTATTTAGTGTAACGCTTAAACACGTTTTACGCCGTGTTCTTGTTAGCTTGGGTCAATCGTATGACCGCGGTGGCTGGCACGAGATTTACCGACCCTAATAAATATGACTTAGTCAAACTTTCGTTTATGGCTTAATTTTTGTCACTGCTGTTTCCCGTGGGGGTGTGGTTAAGCAAGGTGTCGTGAGCTACTGTTGTGTGCTTGATACCCGCTCCTTTTGGTCTTGTTGACTTGGAGGGCATTCTCACTGGGGTGTGGATGCTTGCATGTGTAAGTCTATTAGAAGCTAACAGGAAGGCTGGGACCAAACCTGTATGTTCATGGAGTTAGTGCACTCATCTAGGCATTTTCAGTGCCTTGCTTTGGATTTAAGCTACATTAACTGTTTGCGATTAAGGAGGACCAGCCACTTATATATTGACTTTGGTTGAAGTGCTTATTTGAGTATTGGAAATGGGATAAGTTAAAATATTTATCTAGGGGGAAGTCTGTTAAAAATGGTGGTAGATATATAGGAGGAGGGGGAGATATAGTAAATGTGGTTGGTACGTGCCCTTATGTCCTGCTACCATTGACTGTGATGCCCGAGCCTACCATTATGCTGGTGCTCAAGATGCAGTTAAGTCCAGCTACAATTCATGCTCCGGGTCAGGGCCTCAGACGGCCATAGCTGAGTCCAAGCATCCCCAAAAATTAAAAAATACCAAATGTATGACAGCACAGTTATGTGTGAGCATGGGCTGATTAGTCACCAGTCCATCGAGATGTCTTATTTAAGGGGAACGAGTGGGCGATCTTAAACCAGATGGCCCTGAAGAAAGAACCAGATGTCTGATAAAGTTCATTAAATAGCTACCCCCACGATCCAATGGGCCCGGAGCGAGAAGAGGGATCCCTGCCAAGCGGGTTGCTGGTTTCACGCGGCATGGTGATCAAGCTCGTGATCTAGTGGGCGGGATACGCATGTTGACAGGAATGGATTTGACTGACATGTGCTATGTACGATGAACAACCTAATGTACTATGTACTATAAATAAGTCTCAAGTACATGCTTATATGCATGGGGCAGTTAGTTTAATGTACTATATACATAATATGTCTTCATTACATTACACGCATACCGTACCCAGCTTATATGCATGGGGCAATTAATTTAATGTACTATATACATAATATGTCTTTACTACATTACACGGTACTATACCTGCCTACATGTATGGGGGCTATAGTTTGATGTACTGTGCACATGTTATGTTTTTGTTACATTAATGTAACCTGTACATAGATTAGCGTTTGACATGAGTTTCTGAGGTAAATTAAAATAAAGGGTTTGAGTGGCATGTCAGTGTTAATTTTTGAAAGTTTTGATGAATTTAATACTGATATGGCTCTTGGTGATTGCGGGTCTATATTGATAGCGTCTCAGGGAATAGTTTAAATAGAACTTCAGCTTTGGGTGTTGATAGTGAGGCTATAGCTTCTTCCTTGAGTCTTAGGGAGGGTTAGGTATTCTCCTTCTCTGGTTTACAAGACCAGTATATTTAGTGTACTACAAAGACTGATCTTCATTTTAGGAGGTTATTTTCGATGGTGCTAGCTACTGGTATTAGCACTAGAATAAGTGTGAAGTATAGGATGGATGCTAGTTGTCCGATAATAATATATGGGTGTTCGACAGGTTGACCCCCGATTCATGTGAGTGTTAGTAGGTCTGCTACTAGGATTCAGAATAGGCATTGGCTGATTGGTCGGAATATTATACTTCGTTGTTTGGATGTGTGGATCAGGGGCATAAAGATTAGAATTAGGATTGATAGAACTAGGGCCAGGACTCCTCCTAGTTTATTAGGGATTGATCGGAGGATTGCATATGCGAATAGGAAATATCATTCGGGTTTAATGTGTGGGGGCGTGTTAAGGGGATTTGCTGGTGTGTAGTTATCTGGGTCTCCGAGCAGGTCTGGTGAAAATAGAACCAGGAGTATGAGGCCTAAAATTAGTAGTAGGGCGCCTAGGATGTCTTTAATGGTGTAGTAGGGGTGGAATGGGATTTTGTCTGCGTCTGATGAAATGCCTGTGGGGTTGTTGGATCCTGTTTCGTGGAGAAAGAGGAGGTGGACTATGGCTAGGGCTGCAATAATAAATGGGAGAATAAAGTGGAAGGCAAAGAATCGAGTGAGGGTTGCTTTATCTACTGAGAAGCCTCCTCAGATTCATTCGACTAAGTTTGTGCCGATATATGGGATTGCTGAGAGGAGGTTGGTGATAACTGTTGCTCCTCAGAAAGATATTTGCCCTCATGGCAGGACATACCCTATGAATGCTGTAGCTATTGTTGCAAATAATAGGATTACTCCGATGTTTCATGTTTCCAGGAAAGTGTAAGATCCGTAATAGAGTCCCCGTCCTACGTGCATAAATAGGCAGATAAAGAACATTGATGCTCCGTTTGCGTGCATGTATCGGATAATTCAGCCGTAGTTGACGTCTCGGCAAATATGGGTGACAGAGGAGAATGCTGTTGCTGTATCAGCTGTGTAGTGTATTGCTAGAAATAGGCCTGTTAAAATTTGTAGGATTAGACAGACACCTAAGAGGGAGCCGAAGTTTCATCATGATGAGATATTCGATGGGGCTGGGAGGTCAATAAATGCGTTGTTTACAATTTTTATAAGTGGGTGAGTTTTTCGGATATTGGTCATTAGTGTTCTTGTAGTTGAATGACAACGATGGTTTTTCATATCATTAGTCGTGGTTAAATTCCATGCGAGAATAATGATAACATACATTGTGTTTGCTTTAAGCATTATTTTTGTGATTGGTTTTGTGGGTTTTTCTTCAAAACCTTCACCTATCTATGGGGGACTTGGGTTAATTGTGAGTGGTGGGGTTGGTTGTGGTATTGTGTTGAACTTTGGTGGGTCTTTTTTGGGCTTAATGGTTTTTTTAATTTATTTAGGGGGTATAATAGTGGTTTTTGGTTATACAACGGCTATGGCTACTGAGCAGTATCCTGAGGTTTGAGTCTCTAATAAAATTGTTCTAGGGGCTTTCATTACTGGTTTATTGATGGAGTTCTTGATAGTTTATTACGTGTTGAAAGATAAGGAAGTAGAAGTTGTGTTTAAGTTTAATGGTTTAGGGGATTGGGTGATTTATGATACGGGAGACTCTGGATTTTTTAGTGAGGAGGCTATGGGAATTGCGGCTTTGTATAGTTATGGTACTTGATTGGTTATTGTAACTGGTTGATCTCTGTTGATTGGTGTTGTAGTTATTATGGAGATTACTCGTGGAAATTAAGTAGGATTATGCTAATTAGGATTGTAATTAGGAAAGAGAGGAAATATAATTTGATTAGGCCTTTTTGGCTTGTGATTATAACTGATATTTTTATCTGGATTAATGAGGTGGTTTTTGGTAGAATATTTTCCAGTCAGATTAAGTCTATGAGGGAGGATGCTGATTTTTGGCTTATTGTTAAGTTGATGTAGGGGGTTAGGCGATGTATAATCGTGGGATAGTATCCGAGTAGATTGGAAAACTTGAATGTGCTTGATGGGAAGTTAAATTTTAGGTTGTATGTTATGTTGCTAATTTCCAGTGCTAGGATGAAGCCTAGGATTGTGACTATTAGGGCTATTATTTTTAGATAATAGGGTATGGTTATTTGGGGAACTGTTGTTGGGGGAATATTGTTAGAAATAATAAATCCTGCGAAGAGGCTTCCGATTAATAATCGTTTGATTGAGTTAATTAAAAGGGGGTTATTTTCATTAATGATAATTAAGGTTGGAAATCGCGGTTGTCCTAGTAGTGCAAAAAAGATAATGCGGGTGCTATAGATAGCTGTAAAGGAGGTAGCAAGTAGTGTCATTAGGAGGGCTCAGGCGTTGGTATACGACGTGTTAGCGGCTTCGATAATTAGGTCTTTAGAGTAGAATCCAGCAAGGAAGGGTATTCCTGTCAGTGCGAGGCTGCCGATAATTAGGGCTGTTGTAGTGAATGGCATAGCTTTGAATAGGCCTCCTATTTTTCGAATGTCTTGTTCATCATTTAGGCTGTGGATGATAGAGCCGGAGCATATGAATAACATGGCCTTGAAGAAGGCGTGGGTGCAGATGTGAAGAAATGCTAGGTAGGGTTGGTTAATGCCAATAGTCACTATTATGAGTCCTAGTTGGCTGGATGTGGAGAAGGCGACAATTTTTTTGATGTCATTTTGGGTGAGGGCACATATTGCTGTAAATAAAGTGGTAATGGCTCCTAGGCATAGTATAATGGATTGGGCGAATTTGTTGTTTTCTGTTAATGGATAGAATCGGATCAGTAGGAAAATGCCTGCTACCACTATTGTGCTTGAGTGGAGTAGTGCTGAGACGGGGGTGGGACCTTCTATTGCGGAGGGTAATCATGGGTGTAGGCCGAATTGTGCGGATTTTCCTGTTGCGGCTAATGCTAGGCCTATTAGGGGTAAGTTGGAGTTGGTTGGGTTTAGAATGAAGATCTGTTGAAGGTCCCAGGTATTGAGGTTGATTAGGAACCATGCTATTGCTAGGATGAGTCCGATGTCGCCAATACGGTTGTACAAGATTGCCTGGAGGGCTGCTGTGTTTGCATCTGCTCGTCCGTATCACCATCCGATGAGTAAGAATGACATGATTCCGACCCCCTCTCAGCCGATGAATAATTGAAATAGGTTATTCGCGGTGACGAGAATAATTATTGTGATGAGAAACAGGAGTAGGTACTTGAAAAATTGGTTGATGTAGGGGTCGGAGTGCATATATCATATGGAGAATTCTATAATGGATCACGTGACGAATAGTGCCACTGGAACGAATATTATTGAGAAGTAATCTATTTTAAAGCTGAGTGATAATTTTAAGGTTTGAATGGTTAATCAGTGTCAGTTTGAAATAATTATTTCTTGTCCTGTGTGAATAAATATTATCGTGGGAATTATGCTGATGATGAAGGCATATGAAATGGTTGTTTTCACATGTAGGGGATAGTTGGGATTTTTGTGGGTGTCAAAGCTCGTTGTTAGGATGGGGATAGTTAGTAGGAGTAGGGTTGTTAATGTGAGGGAGGAAAATATGTTTATTACTTTTATTTGGAGTTGCACCAATTTTTTGGTTCCTAAGACCAATGGATAACTTCTATCCTTTAAAAGTTTGAAAAAGCCATGTTGTTAGACATGGGGGCATAGAATTAGCAGTTCTTGCATACTTTTTCGGTAAATAAGAAGATGAAGGCTTCTGTTACTAGATTCACAATCTAATGTTTTTTTTAAACTATATTTACAGAGTAGGGGGCCTATGATGATTTTTGGGTTCAGGGATAGAAGTAGTAGGGGTAAAATGTGGAGAGATATGAGTGCGTTTTCCCGTGTGAAGGAAGGTAAGATATTATTGATATGGTGAGTATATTTGCCTCGTTGTGTTGTGATCAGTATGTAGAGGGAGTATAGAGCAGTGATTACTATGTTTAATCCTATTAGAATAATTGTAACATTAGATCATGAAAAGGTTGATATTACTACGAATAGTTCTCCAATCAGGTTAATTGTTGGGGGTAAAGCTAGGTTGGTTAGGCTTGCTAGGAGTCATCAGGTTGCTATTAATGGGAGGAACGTTTGTAAGCCACGGGCTAGGATTATTGTTCGGCTGTGGATTCGTTCGTAGTTGGAGTTTGCTAGGCAGAAAAGCATAGAGGATGTAAGGCCATGGGCAATTATCAGGGCAGTAGCCCCCATATAACTTCAAGGGGTTTGGATGAGAATGGCTACAATGACAAGTGCTATGTGACTAACAGAGGAGTATGCAATGAGTGATTTTAGGTCTGTTTGGCGTAAGCAGATTGAGCTGGTTATGATCATACCTCATAGTGACAAGATAATAAATGGATATGCCATGAAGTCGGTTACTGGATTTAGGAATAGTGTGACGCGTAGTATACCATATCCTCCTAGCTTTAGTAGGATTGCTGCAAGAACCATTGAGCCTGCAATGGGGGCTTCTACATGCGCTTTGGGTAATCAAAGGTGGAGGCCATATAGTGGTATTTTAACTATAAAAGCTATTATACACGCTAGTCATATAAAAATATTGGATCAAGAGTTGGGTATTGGTTGTACTCAGTATTGGAGAATTAAAAAGTTTAGGGACCCTGTTGTGTTTTGTATATAAACTAATGCTACTAGCAGGGGCAAGGATCCTGCTAGTGTATAAAATAGAAAGTAAAGGCCGGCGTTCAAGCGCTCTGTTTGGTTACCTCATCGGGTAATAATAATGAGTGTCGGAACTAGTGTCGCTTCAAATAAAATGTAGAAAAAGATTAGTTCTGTGGCGGTGAATGTTATGATTAGAAAGAGTTGAAGTAGAATGAGTATAGTGATAAATAGCTTTTTTCGTACTAAGTTTTCTTTAGATAGATGGTGTTGACTGGCTATAAATATTAGGGGAAGGAGTCATATGGTTAGGATTGATAGTGGTGTAGACAGGGGGTCGGAGAAGAAGATTAGTGAGAAGTTAAGGCTGCTGTCGTTGAATTGATTCATAAGGAGTAGGCTTGTAAGACTAATTAGTAAACTATGTGTTGTGGAGTTAATTCAGAGTATATTACTCTTTGACAATCAGGTTAGAGGCATGAGTATTATGGTGGGAATAATATATTTTAGCATTGTAGTAAGTTAAGGTTTTGTACGTAATCGGTCCCATACGTGTTTGATACTACTACTAGTAGGGATAGGCCTAATGCCGCCTCACAGGCTGCAAATACTAGTAAAATAATGGGTATTATATTGGCTAAAGTAAAGTGTGATTTAGCATTGTAGTAAGTTAAGGTTTTGTACGTAATCGGTCCCATACGTGTTTGATACTACTACTAGTAGGGATAGGCCTAATGCCGCCTCACAGGCTGCAAATACTAGTAAAATAATGGGTATTATATTGGCTAAAGTAAAGTGTGAATTTAGGATTATTAGGGTAGCTATAATAAATAGGGATAGTATTATTCCTTCCAGGCACAGGAGAGATGATATTAGGTGGGATCGATATATTAATAGTCCTGTGAGAGATACTGTAAATGCCATTATAATATTTATATAGACGAGAGACATTTGGTAGTTATGAGCTAAATCATAATCTAATGAGTCGAAATCATTTATTTTGCTTTAAACTAAATACCATATTCAGTTCATTCAAGTCCCTTTTGCGTTCATTCGTAGGCTAGGCTTGTAGCTAATAGGAAAATTAAGAAGAGGGCCATGGTAAGTATTGTGTTCAGGTTTGTTGTTTGTGAGGCTCATGGTAGTGGCAGGAGCAGTGCGATTTCTAGGTCGAATAGGAGAAATGTGATGGCTACTAGGAAAAATTTTATGGAAAAGGGGAGGCGGGCAGATCCTATGGGGTCAAATCCGCACTCGTATGGACTTGTTTTTTCTGAATACACGTTTAGTTGGGGTAATCAAAATGCGATGGTGACAAGTAATGTGGCTAGCGCAATATTGGTTAGGAGGGCTAGTATTAGGTTTATTATTCCTTTTCGGGTTAGACCGAAACTAACTGATTGCAAGATGATGTTGTCATTTTTTGTCATTTCTTGGATAATTATTCATTTTGGTATAAATCCTGATAGTGGAGGGAGTCCTCCCATTGATAAGAGGGTAACAAGGACTAGGACTGTCATGACGGGTATTTTGTTTCATGTATGTGATAATGATAAGGTGGTTGTGGTTGAGTTAGCTATGAATAGGGTGAATATGGTGGAGGTTATAATAATGTGATAATTAAGTTTAGTAATATTATGGTGGGGTTGTATAGCAGGACTGCTGTTATTCAGCCTATGTGGGCAATTGATGAGTAGGCTATGATTTTTCGTAGTTGAGTTTGGTTTAGTCCCCCTCAGCCTCCAATTATAATTGATAGTATTGATAGGATTAGAATTAGGTCTAGATTGATGGACGGGGAGATTTGATATAGTACAGATATGGGTGCTAGTTTCTGTCATGTGAGTAGGATTAGGCCGGAGGATAGGGGGATGCCTTGTGTTACTTCGGGGACTCAGAAGTGGAATGGGGCTATTCCCAGTTTTATGGCGAGGGCTATCGTTATGAGTATGGATGCTGTTGGGTTAAATAATTTTATTATGGTTCATTGGCCTGAAAATATTAGGTTAATGATAACTGCTATTATTAATAGTATTGAGGCTGTTGATTGGGTCAGAAAGTATTTGGTTGATGCTTCTGTGGCTCGTGGGTTATGTTTTTTTATTATAATAGGGATGATAGCGAGTATGTTTATTTCAAATCCGATTCAGATAAGTAGTCAGTGGGAGCTAATTATAACAATGATAGTTCCAAATATAACGGTTATTAGAATGATGAAGAAGATGATTGGGTTTATTAGTACGGGAAGGATATAAACCAACATTTTCGGGGTATGGGCCCGATAGCTTAATTAGCTGACCTTACTATTAGAATTTGGTGTAATTGGGAGCACGAAGAGTTTTGGGTTCTTAGGAGTAGGTTCAATTCCTATAGTTCTAGAAATAAGAGGACTTGAACCTCTATTATTTACTCTATCAAAGTAACTCTTTTGTCAGACATATTTCTTATGTTTGTGGGGGGATGCTTGATAGGAGGATGGGCAGGGATACATGTCATATACATAAGGCTAGTGTTAGGGGTAGGAAGCTTTTTCATAGTAGATGTATTAGTTGATCGTAGCGGAATCGAGGGTAGGATGCTCGAATTCATAGGAAAGTAATTGTTAGTAATAGTGATTTGACGGTGAAGTTAACTGTGTAGAGTTCTGGTATGTATGGGTTGTGGAACGCTCCTAGGAAGAGGGTTGTTGTGAAGATATTTATTATAATAATATTTGCATATTCTGCTATAAAGAATAGGGCGAATGGCCCTGCTGCATATTCTACGTTAAAGCCTGAGACTAGTTCTGATTCCCCCTCGGTGAGGTCAAATGGTGCTCGGTTTGTTTCTGCTAGTGTAGAAATAAATCATATCATTGCTAAAGGTCATGCTGGGAAGATTATTCATACTTGTTCTTGTGTGATGATTAATGTGGAGAGAGTGAAGGATCCGCTCATTAGGAGGACTGATAATAAAATGATTGCTAGGGTTACTTCATATGAGATTGTTTGTGCTGTTAGAGCTCCGATAAGTGCATATTTTGAATTGGAGGCCCAGCCTGATCAAAGGATTGAGTATACGGCTAAGCTTGATATGGCTAATATGAAAAGGACGCCTAAGTTTATGTTAATGAGGGGGTAGGGTATAGGTAGGGGAATTCATATGGTCAGGGCGAGGCTTAGGGCCAGGACAGGTGCTAAAATAAATATTGAGATGGAAGATGTGGCTGGTCGTAGCGGTTCTTTAATGAAAAGTTTAATTGCATCAGCAATGGGTTGAAGCAGGCCATATGGGCCCACAACGTTAGGACCTTTTCGAAATTTGTTAATGAGGGGGTAGGGTATAGGTAGGGGAATTCATATGGTCAGGGCGAGGCTTAGGGCCAGGACAGGTGCTAAAATAAATATTGAGATGGAAGATGTGGCTGGTCGTAGCGGTTCTTTAATGAAAAGTTTAATTGCATCAGCAATGGGTTGAAGCAGGCCATATGGGCCCACAACGTTAGGACCTTTTCGAAATTGCATGTAGCCTAGGATTTTTCGTTCAACTAATGTTAGAAATGCTACGGCTAGGAGGATAGGAATAATTAGTGTTAGGATGTTGATTATAAACATTTTGTTAAGGAGAGGATTTGAATCTCTGAGTATAAAGGTTTAAGTTTTACGCAATTACCGGGCTCTGCCACCTTAACTAGGCCCTTTTCTAGGGCGGGTTTTGTTTGTTGATTTAATTGAGATGATATCATTAGTTTATTTAAGGCGCTTGTTTGAAGTTGGCCTTATTTCTCTTGTCCTTTCGTACTGGGAGAAATTCGTAATAGATAGAAACCGACCTGGATTACTCCGGTCTGAACTCAGATCACGTAGGACTTTAATCGTTGAACAAACGAACCTTTGATAGCGGTTGCACCATCGGGGTGTCCTGATCCAACATCGAGGTCGTAAACCCTATTGTCGATATGGACTCTCGAATAGGATTGCGCTGTTATCCCTAGGGTAACTTGTTCCGTTGATCAATTTTTTGGATCAATAAGCGATAATTTGATTCGACTTGTGTGTCTTATCTTTAAAATCGCTCGGAGGATTTTTTGTTCTCCGAGGTCACCCCAACCAAAACTGTTAACTCATGAAGAATATTATTATTCCTTGATGGTTAAGTAAATTTTTCTTTGAGTTAGTTAGTTAAAGCTCCATAGGGTCTTCTCGTCTTATTTGTTTATCCCCGCCTCTTCACGGGGGGGTCAATTTCACTGATTGGAAGTAAGAGACAGTAAAACCCTCGTGTGGCCATTCATACAAGTCCTTATTTAAAGAACAAATGATTATGCTACCTTTGCACGGTCAGAATACCGCGGCCGTTTAACGTTAGTCACTGGGCAGGCAGTGCCTCCAATACTAGGAATGCTGGAGGTGATGTTTTTGGTAAACAGGCGGGGTTTGTGTTTGCCGAGTTCCTTTTACTTCTTTTAATCTTTCCTGAATGCATGCCTGTGTTGGATTAACAGTATAATTAATAAATTGTTTATTTTTGGATTATTTTATTTGCTGTTAATGGTCAGGGTATTATCAGATACTGACTTAAACTTATGCAAGGAGAAAATATTTCTTGTTACTCATACTAACATTATTGCCTCTATTATTTAATAGAATAGTCCAGTAGTGGGTCCAGGAGTTAGTTATTTGTTGTTGGGATTTAATGTTGCTTTAATGTTGAGCTTTAACGCTTTCTTAATTGGTGGCTGCTTTTAGGCCTACTATGGTTTTGTTAAATTTTACTCTCTGGTTAAGGTTGTATCCATATCTAAAAGGCTGTACCTTTTTAGACTAACTTTTAAAAATACAGTGGATTTGTTTGTATTTTTGGTATTTTTAAAGCTGAACTAAGATTCATTTTCTGGACAACCAGCTATCACCAGGCTCGTTAGGCGTTTCACCTCTACTTATAAATCCTCTCACTATTTTGCCACATAGATGAGTTAGTTCTTAACAAATTGTTCGTAAGTAGCTCGTCTGGTTTCGGGTTACTTGGCTAAAATCCGTTTTGTCAAGTTTTTACTAGTTAATTCATTATGCAAAAGGTACAAGAGATAATCTTTGCTTTTTTATACTTTAATTTTTTCTTTCATCATTCCCTTGCGGTACTTTCTCTATAGCGCCATGTTAAGATTTCTATCTCCTATACTCTAGTTGAAGGTAAATGTTTTGTTTTAGTTAGCTTTGATTATTAGATTGATGGTAGGGGTTTGGGCTAGATATAGTTCAAGATATTCATAGTGTGTGAAATCTTCTAGGTGTAAACTAGGTGCTTTGTTTAAGCTATATCTTGGTTAATCCAAGCACACTTTCCAGTATGCTTACCTTGTTACGACTTGTCTCCTCTCATGTGGTTAGTGCGTGTAAATAGGTTTAAGTGCATTTTGATTATTCGAGGAGGGTGACGGGCGGTGTGTGCGTGCTTCATGGCCTAATTCAACTAAGCACTCTATTCTTAGTTTACTACTAAATCCTCCTTTGGTTACTAGTTTCATAGTAACTTTCGTATGTAAATTTTCTTAAGGTAGAAAATGTAGCCCATTTCTTCCCATTCCATAGGTTACACCTTGACCTAACGTTTTTATATGCAATGATTGTGCTTACTTTTATTCCTTTTTAGGGTTTGCTGAAGATGGCGGTATATAGACTGAATTAGCAAGGATTGGTAAGGTTTATCGGGGTTTATCGATTATAGAACAGGCTCCTCTAGAAGGGTATAAAGCACCGCCAAGTCCTTTGAGTTTTAGGCTGTTGCCGGTAGTACTCTGGCGAATAATTTTGTTTATATAATTATTTGTGTTTAGGGCTAAGCATAGTGGGGTATCTAATCCCAGTTTGGATCTTAGCTATAGTGTATCAGCTGTTTTAGAGTTACTTTCGTTATCTATTTTTATTAAAATTATAGCTTTTTACAGTTTAATTTTAATTTAACTCTATTTAGTGTAACGCTTAAACACGTTTTACGCCGTGTTCTTGTTAGCTTGGGTCAATCGTATGACCGCGGTGGCTGGCACGAGATTTACCGACCCTAATAAATATGACTTAGTCAAACTTTCGTTTATGGCTTAATTTTTGTCACTGCTGTTTCCCGTGGGGGTGTGGTTAAGCAAGGTGTCGTGAGCTACTGTTGTGTGCTTGATACCCGCTCCTTTTGGTCTTGTTGACTTGGAGGGCATTCTCACTGGGGTGTGGATGCTTGCATGTGTAAGTCTATTAGAAGCTAACAGGAAGGCTGGGACCAAACCTGTATGTTCATGGAGTTAGTGCACTCATCTAGGCATTTTCAGTGCCTTGCTTTGGATTTAAGCTACATTAACTGTTTGCGATTAAGGAGGACCAGCCACTTATATATTGACTTTGGTTGAAGTGCTTATTTGAGTATTGGAAATGGGATAAGTTAAAATATTTATCTAGGGGGAAGTCTGTTAAAAATGGTGGTAGATATATAGGAGGAGGGGGAGATATAGTAAATGTGGTTGGTACGTGCCCTTATGTCCTGCTACCATTGACTGTGATGCCCGAGCCTACCATTATGCTGGTGCTCAAGATGCAGTTAAGTCCAGCTACAATTCATGCTCCGGGTCAGGGCCTCAGACGGCCATAGCTGAGTCCAAGCATCCCCAAAAATTAAAAAATACCAAATGTATGACAGCACAGTTATGTGTGAGCATGGGCTGATTAGTCACCAGTCCATCGAGATGTCTTATTTAAGGGGAACGAGTGGGCGATCTTAAACCAGATGGCCCTGAAGAAAGAACCAGATGTCTGATAAAGTTCATTAAATAGCTACCCCCACGATCCAATGGGCCCGGAGCGAGAAGAGGGATCCCTGCCAAGCGGGTTGCTGGTTTCACGCGGCATGGTGATCAAGCTCGTGATCTAGTGGGCGGGATACGCATGTTGACAGGAATGGATTTGACTGACATGTGCTATGTACGATGAACAACCTAATGTACTATGTACTATAAATAAGTCTCAAGTACATGCTTATATGCATGGGGCAGTTAGTTTAATGTACTATATACATAATATGTCTTCATTACATTACACGCATACCGTACCCAGCTTATATGCATGGGGCAATTAATTTAATGTACTATATACATAATATGTCTTTACTACATTACACGGTACTATACCTGCCTACATGTATGGGGGCTATAGTTTGATGTACTGTGCACATGTTATGTTTTTGTTACATTAATGTAACCTGTACATAGATTAGCGTTTGACATGAGTTTCTGAGGTAAATTAAAATAAAGGGTTTGAGTGGCATGTCAGTGTTAATTTTTGAAAGTTTTGATGAATTTAATACTGATATGGCTCTTGGTGATTGCGGGTCTATATTGATAGCGTCTCAGGGAATAGTTTAAATAGAACTTCAGCTTTGGGTGTTGATAGTGAGGCTATAGCTTCTTCCTTGAGTCTTAGGGAGGGTTAGGTATTCTCCTTCTCTGGTTTACAAGACCAGTATATTTAGTGTACTACAAAGACTGATCTTCATTTTAGGAGGTTATTTTCGATGGTGCTAGCTACTGGTATTAGCACTAGAATAAGTGTGAAGTATAGGATGGATGCTAGTTGTCCGATAATAATATATGGGTGTTCGACAGGTTGACCCCCGATTCATGTGAGTGTTAGTAGGTCTGCTACTAGGATTCAGAATAGGCATTGGCTGATTGGTCGGAATATTATACTTCGTTGTTTGGATGTGTGGATCAGGGGCATAAAGATTAGAATTAGGATTGATAGAACTAGGGCCAGGACTCCTCCTAGTTTATTAGGGATTGATCGGAGGATTGCATATGCGAATAGGAAATATCATTCGGGTTTAATGTGTGGGGGCGTGTTAAGGGGATTTGCTGGTGTGTAGTTATCTGGGTCTCCGAGCAGGTCTGGTGAAAATAGAACCAGGAGTATGAGGCCTAAAATTAGTAGTAGGGCGCCTAGGATGTCTTTAATGGTGTAGTAGGGGTGGAATGGGATTTTGTCTGCGTCTGATGAAATGCCTGTGGGGTTGTTGGATCCTGTTTCGTGGAGAAAGAGGAGGTGGACTATGGCTAGGGCTGCAATAATAAATGGGAGAATAAAGTGGAAGGCAAAGAATCGAGTGAGGGTTGCTTTATCTACTGAGAAGCCTCCTCAGATTCATTCGACTAAGTTTGTGCCGATATATGGGATTGCTGAGAGGAGGTTGGTGATAACTGTTGCTCCTCAGAAAGATATTTGCCCTCATGGCAGGACATACCCTATGAATGCTGTAGCTATTGTTGCAAATAATAGGATTACTCCGATGTTTCATGTTTCCAGGAAAGTGTAAGATCCGTAATAGAGTCCCCGTCCTACGTGCATAAATAGGCAGATAAAGAACATTGATGCTCCGTTTGCGTGCATGTATCGGATAATTCAGCCGTAGTTGACGTCTCGGCAAATATGGGTGACAGAGGAGAATGCTGTTGCTGTATCAGCTGTGTAGTGTATTGCTAGAAATAGGCCTGTTAAAATTTGTAGGATTAGACAGACACCTAAGAGGGAGCCGAAGTTTCATCATGATGAGATATTCGATGGGGCTGGGAGGTCAATAAATGCGTTGTTTACAATTTTTATAAGTGGGTGAGTTTTTCGGATATTGGTCATTAGTGTTCTTGTAGTTGAATGACAACGATGGTTTTTCATATCATTAGTCGTGGTTAAATTCCATGCGAGAATAATGATAACATACATTGTGTTTGCTTTAAGCATTATTTTTGTGATTGGTTTTGTGGGTTTTTCTTCAAAACCTTCACCTATCTATGGGGGACTTGGGTTAATTGTGAGTGGTGGGGTTGGTTGTGGTATTGTGTTGAACTTTGGTGGGTCTTTTTTGGGCTTAATGGTTTTTTTAATTTATTTAGGGGGTATAATAGTGGTTTTTGGTTATACAACGGCTATGGCTACTGAGCAGTATCCTGAGGTTTGAGTCTCTAATAAAATTGTTCTAGGGGCTTTCATTACTGGTTTATTGATGGAGTTCTTGATAGTTTATTACGTGTTGAAAGATAAGGAAGTAGAAGTTGTGTTTAAGTTTAATGGTTTAGGGGATTGGGTGATTTATGATACGGGAGACTCTGGATTTTTTAGTGAGGAGGCTATGGGAATTGCGGCTTTGTATAGTTATGGTACTTGATTGGTTATTGTAACTGGTTGATCTCTGTTGATTGGTGTTGTAGTTATTATGGAGATTACTCGTGGAAATTAAGTAGGATTATGCTAATTAGGATTGTAATTAGGAAAGAGAGGAAATATAATTTGATTAGGCCTTTTTGGCTTGTGATTATAACTGATATTTTTATCTGGATTAATGAGGTGGTTTTTGGTAGAATATTTTCCAGTCAGATTAAGTCTATGAGGGAGGATGCTGATTTTTGGCTTATTGTTAAGTTGATGTAGGGGGTTAGGCGATGTATAATCGTGGGATAGTATCCGAGTAGATTGGAAAACTTGAATGTGCTTGATGGGAAGTTAAATTTTAGGTTGTATGTTATGTTGCTAATTTCCAGTGCTAGGATGAAGCCTAGGATTGTGACTATTAGGGCTATTATTTTTAGATAATAGGGTATGGTTATTTGGGGAACTGTTGTTGGGGGAATATTGTTAGAAATAATAAATCCTGCGAAGAGGCTTCCGATTAATAATCGTTTGATTGAGTTAATTAAAAGGGGGTTATTTTCATTAATGATAATTAAGGTTGGAAATCGCGGTTGTCCTAGTAGTGCAAAAAAGATAATGCGGGTGCTATAGATAGCTGTAAAGGAGGTAGCAAGTAGTGTCATTAGGAGGGCTCAGGCGTTGGTATACGACGTGTTAGCGGCTTCGATAATTAGGTCTTTAGAGTAGAATCCAGCAAGGAAGGGTATTCCTGTCAGTGCGAGGCTGCCGATAATTAGGGCTGTTGTAGTGAATGGCATAGCTTTGAATAGGCCTCCTATTTTTCGAATGTCTTGTTCATCATTTAGGCTGTGGATGATAGAGCCGGAGCATATGAATAACATGGCCTTGAAGAAGGCGTGGGTGCAGATGTGAAGAAATGCTAGGTAGGGTTGGTTAATGCCAATAGTCACTATTATGAGTCCTAGTTGGCTGGATGTGGAGAAGGCGACAATTTTTTTGATGTCATTTTGGGTGAGGGCACATATTGCTGTAAATAAAGTGGTAATGGCTCCTAGGCATAGTATAATGGATTGGGCGAATTTGTTGTTTTCTGTTAATGGATAGAATCGGATCAGTAGGAAAATGCCTGCTACCACTATTGTGCTTGAGTGGAGTAGTGCTGAGACGGGGGTGGGACCTTCTATTGCGGAGGGTAATCATGGGTGTAGGCCGAATTGTGCGGATTTTCCTGTTGCGGCTAATGCTAGGCCTATTAGGGGTAAGTTGGAGTTGGTTGGGTTTAGAATGAAGATCTGTTGAAGGTCCCAGGTATTGAGGTTGATTAGGAACCATGCTATTGCTAGGATGAGTCCGATGTCGCCAATACGGTTGTACAAGATTGCCTGGAGGGCTGCTGTGTTTGCATCTGCTCGTCCGTATCACCATCCGATGAGTAAGAATGACATGATTCCGACCCCCTCTCAGCCGATGAATAATTGAAATAGGTTATTCGCGGTGACGAGAATAATTATTGTGATGAGAAACAGGAGTAGGTACTTGAAAAATTGGTTGATGTAGGGGTCGGAGTGCATATATCATATGGAGAATTCTATAATGGATCACGTGACGAATAGTGCCACTGGAACGAATATTATTGAGAAGTAATCTATTTTAAAGCTGAGTGATAATTTTAAGGTTTGAATGGTTAATCAGTGTCAGTTTGAAATAATTATTTCTTGTCCTGTGTGAATAAATATTATCGTGGGAATTATGCTGATGATGAAGGCATATGAAATGGTTGTTTTCACATGTAGGGGATAGTTGGGATTTTTGTGGGTGTCAAAGCTCGTTGTTAGGATGGGGATAGTTAGTAGGAGTAGGGTTGTTAATGTGAGGGAGGAAAATATGTTTATTACTTTTATTTGGAGTTGCACCAATTTTTTGGTTCCTAAGACCAATGGATAACTTCTATCCTTTAAAAGTTTGAAAAAGCCATGTTGTTAGACATGGGGGCATAGAATTAGCAGTTCTTGCATACTTTTTCGGTAAATAAGAAGATGAAGGCTTCTGTTACTAGATTCACAATCTAATGTTTTTTTTAAACTATATTTACAGAGTAGGGGGCCTATGATGATTTTTGGGTTCAGGGATAGAAGTAGTAGGGGTAAAATGTGGAGAGATATGAGTGCGTTTTCCCGTGTGAAGGAAGGTAAGATATTATTGATATGGTGAGTATATTTGCCTCGTTGTGTTGTGATCAGTATGTAGAGGGAGTATAGAGCAGTGATTACTATGTTTAATCCTATTAGAATAATTGTAACATTAGATCATGAAAAGGTTGATATTACTACGAATAGTTCTCCAATCAGGTTAATTGTTGGGGGTAAAGCTAGGTTGGTTAGGCTTGCTAGGAGTCATCAGGTTGCTATTAATGGGAGGAACGTTTGTAAGCCACGGGCTAGGATTATTGTTCGGCTGTGGATTCGTTCGTAGTTGGAGTTTGCTAGGCAGAAAAGCATAGAGGATGTAAGGCCATGGGCAATTATCAGGGCAGTAGCCCCCATATAACTTCAAGGGGTTTGGATGAGAATGGCTACAATGACAAGTGCTATGTGACTAACAGAGGAGTATGCAATGAGTGATTTTAGGTCTGTTTGGCGTAAGCAGATTGAGCTGGTTATGATCATACCTCATAGTGACAAGATAATAAATGGATATGCCATGAAGTCGGTTACTGGATTTAGGAATAGTGTGACGCGTAGTATACCATATCCTCCTAGCTTTAGTAGGATTGCTGCAAGAACCATTGAGCCTGCAATGGGGGCTTCTACATGCGCTTTGGGTAATCAAAGGTGGAGGCCATATAGTGGTATTTTAACTATAAAAGCTATTATACACGCTAGTCATATAAAAATATTGGATCAAGAGTTGGGTATTGGTTGTACTCAGTATTGGAGAATTAAAAAGTTTAGGGACCCTGTTGTGTTTTGTATATAAACTAATGCTACTAGCAGGGGCAAGGATCCTGCTAGTGTATAAAATAGAAAGTAAAGGCCGGCGTTCAAGCGCTCTGTTTGGTTACCTCATCGGGTAATAATAATGAGTGTCGGAACTAGTGTCGCTTCAAATAAAATGTAGAAAAAGATTAGTTCTGTGGCGGTGAATGTTATGATTAGAAAGAGTTGAAGTAGAATGAGTATAGTGATAAATAGCTTTTTTCGTACTAAGTTTTCTTTAGATAGATGGTGTTGACTGGCTATAAATATTAGGGGAAGGAGTCATATGGTTAGGATTGATAGTGGTGTAGACAGGGGGTCGGAGAAGAAGATTAGTGAGAAGTTAAGGCTGCTGTCGTTGAATTGATTCATAAGGAGTAGGCTTGTAAGACTAATTAGTAAACTATGTGTTGTGGAGTTAATTCAGAGTATATTACTCTTTGACAATCAGGTTAGAGGCATGAGTATTATGGTGGGAATAATATATTTTAGCATTGTAGTAAGTTAAGGTTTTGTACGTAATCGGTCCCATACGTGTTTGATACTACTACTAGTAGGGATAGGCCTAATGCCGCCTCACAGGCTGCAAATACTAGTAAAATAATGGGTATTATATTGGCTAAAGTAAAGTGTGAATTTAGGATTATTAGGGTAGCTATAATAAATAGGGATAGTATTATTCCTTCCAGGCACAGGAGAGATGATATTAGGTGGGATCGATATATTAATAGTCCTGTGAGAGATACTGTAAATGCCATTATAATATTTATATAGACGAGAGACATTTGGTAGTTATGAGCTAAATCATAATCTAATGAGTCGAAATCATTTATTTTGCTTTAAACTAAATACCATATTCAGTTCATTCAAGTCCCTTTTGCGTTCATTCGTAGGCTAGGCTTGTAGCTAATAGGAAAATTAAGAAGAGGGCCATGGTAAGTATTGTGTTCAGGTTTGTTGTTTGTGAGGCTCATGGTAGTGGCAGGAGCAGTGCGATTTCTAGGTCGAATAGGAGAAATGTGATGGCTACTAGGAAAAATTTTATGGAAAAGGGGAGGCGGGCAGATCCTATGGGGTCAAATCCGCACTCGTATGGACTTGTTTTTTCTGAATACACGTTTAGTTGGGGTAATCAAAATGCGATGGTGACAAGTAATGTGGCTAGCGCAATATTGGTTAGGAGGGCTAGTATTAGGTTTATTATTCCTTTTCGGGTTAGACCGAAACTAACTGATTGGAAGTCAGTTGTACTAGTTGATACTAAAGGAATATGAGCCTCATCAATAGATAGATACGTAGAGGAAGAGCCATACAACGTCTACGAAGTGTCAATATCAGGCAGCGGCCTCAAAGCCGAAGTGATGGTTAGAGGTAAAGTGAAATTTTAGTTGGCGGAAAAAGCAGACAATTAGGAAAGTAGATCCAATAATTACGTGGAGGCCGTGAAAGCCTGTTGCTACAAAGAAGGTTGAGCCATACACACCATCTGAGATGGTGAAAGGGGCTTCATAGTATTCTGAGGCCTGAAGTAGTGTAAAGTAAATGCCTAGTGCAATGGTAATAAATAGGGCTTGTAGTATAGGATTGCGATTTCCTTCTATTAGGCTGTGATGGGCCCATGTAATGGAGACCCCTGAGGCAAGAAGAACAGAGGTGTTGAGTAGTGGGACCTCTAGAGGGTTGAGTGGGTGGATGCCTGTTGGAGGTCAGCAGCCGCCTAATTCAGGTGTGGGGGCGAGACTTGAGTGATAAAATGCTCAGAAGAATCCGGTGAAGAATAGGACTTCAGAGATAATAAAGAGAATTATTCCATATCGCAGGCCCTTTTGGACGGTTGGGGTGTGGTGTCCTTGAAAAGTGCTTTCTCGAATCACGTCTCGTCATCATTGGTATATAGTAAGTATGTTTGTTGTTAGGCCAAGTGTAAGTAGAGCTGTTGAATTAAAGTGAAATCATATGATCAGACCAGATGTTATTAGGAGGGCAGATAGTGCTCCTGTAAGAGGTCAGGGGCTTGGATTAACCATGTGATAGGCGTGGGTTTGGTGTGTCATTATGTGTTGTCGTGTAGGTATAGGCTAACTAGAAGAGTAAAGACGTAAGCTTGGATCATGGCAACTGCAAATTCAAGGATTGTAAGTAAGATTAGGATAATAAATGTAATGAAGGCTGTGGTAGGGCTAATATTCATGAGTGCGAGGGTAGCTCCTCCGATTAAATGAATTAACAGATGGCCTGCTGTGATGTTGGCTGTTAATCGTACGGCAAGGGCTATTGGTTGAATGAATAGACTGATAGTTTCAATAATTACTAATATAGGAATTAGAGGGGTTGGTGTTCCTTGTGGTAGGAAGTGAGCAAGTGATGCTTTGGTTTTGTTACGGAAGCCTGTGATTACAGCCCCTGCTCATAGGGGGATGGCCATGCCTAGATTTATTGATAGCTGTGTAGTTGGTGTAAAGGAATGGGGCAATAGACCTAGCAGGTTTGTTGATCCAATAAATAGAATTAGGGACATTAGCATTAGCGCTCATGTCTGTCCTTTAGGGTTGTGGATGCTTATCATTTGTTTGGATACAAGTTGAAGAATTCATTGTTGAAGGGAGATAAGGCGGTTGTTTACTAGTCGGTTTGACGTTGGAAATAGCAAACTGGGGAATAGAACAATAAGAGTGACAAGGGGAAGGCCCAATACTACAGGGGTAATGAAAGAGGCAAATAAATTTTCGTTCATTTTGCTTCTCAAGGGGTATTTTGTTTTGGTTTATTTGTTGAGGTCAGTTCTGGGTTATAATAAAAGTTGTGTTTTGAAATTTTTAGCTGAAAGATAATAAAGAGAACTAGGAATATTGATAGAATTATTGTAAGTCATGTTGATGTATCTAGTTGTGGCATGTCATCAAGGAGACTACTATGTTCTCAGTCTTTAACTTAAAAGGTTAACGCTAATTTAGCTTCTTGATGATTTTATAGTATTGATGCGGACCATTTTTCAAAATGTTTTAGTGGTACCAGTTCGAGGACAATTGGTATAAAACTGTGATTTGATCCACAAATTTCTGAGCATTGACCATAATATAGTCCTGGTCGAGTTGATATAAGGGTTGTTTGGTTTAAGCGACCGGGGATTGCATCTGTTTTTAACCCTAAGGAGGGTACAGCTCACGAGTGTAGTACATCTTCGGAGGAGATTAGTATTCGGATTGTTATTTCTATGGGTAATACGACTCGATTATCCACTTCTAGAAGTCGTAGTTCTCCTGGTTTTAGCTCTGACGTTGGGGTTATATAGGAGTCGAAACTTAGATCTTCATAGTCTGTGTATTCGTAACTTCAGTATCACTGATGTCCTATAGTTTTAACTGTGAGGGACGGATTATTAATCTCATCTATTATGTATAGGATGCGTAGGGATGGAAGGGCAATTAGGATTAGAATAATGGCTGGTAGAATAGTTCAGATTGTTTCTACCTCTTGTGCGTCTATTGTGCTAGTATGTGTTAATTTTGTAGTCAGTATCAATGAAATAATATATAGCACTAGTGAGCTAATTAGGATTACGATCATTAGTGTGTGATCATGGAAGTGTAATAATTCTTCTATAATGGGTGATGTTGCGTCTTGAAATCCTAGTTGTATGGGATAAGCCATATAAGATGTACTGGCCTTTCACCTGTAATTTAACCTTGACAAGGTTATGTAATGTTTTACTAACATCTTGTTAAATTGAGAGAGACATAGTGGTTATGGTGTTGGCTTGAAACCAATGACAGGGGGTTCGATTCCTTCCTTTCTTATTTTAGGTTAACATATGTGGGCTCTTCAAATGTGTGATATGGTGGGGGACACCCATTTAGTCATTCTAGGTTAGTTGCGGTGAGGTCAACAGTTAGGACTTCTCGTTTGGATGCAAATGCTTCTCAAATAATGAAAATTATTAGCATCACTGCTGTTAGTGAAATAAATGAGCCCATAGATGAGATAGTATTTCATATTGTGTACGCGTCTGGGTAGTCAGAGTATCGTCGTGGCATACCGGATAACCCTAGGAAATGTTGTGGGAAGAAAGTTATGTTTACGCCTACAAACATAATTGCGAAGTGGATTTTAGCTCATGTGTCGTTGAGGGTATAGCCTGAAAATAGTGGGAATCAGTGAACAAATCCACCCATAATGGCGAACACAGCCCCCATTGATAGCACATAGTGGAAGTGTGCGACTACATAATATGTATCGTGGAGAACAATGTCGAGAGAGGAATTAGCTAAAACAATTCCAGTTAGGCCTCCAACTGTGAAGAGGAAAATGAAACCTAGTGCTCATATCATGGCGGGAGATCATTTGATATTACCTCCATGGAGGGTGGCTAGTCAACTAAAAACTTTCACTCCAGTTGGGATAGCAATAATTATAGTAGCTGATGTAAAATAGGCTCGTGTGTCAACGTCTATTCCGACTGTAAATATGTGGTGGGCCCATACAATAAATCCTAGGAATCCGATGGACATTATAGCTCATACCATTCCTATGTACCCGAATGGTTCTTTTTTTCCTGAGTAGTAGGTAACGATATGAGAAATTATTCCGAATCCAGGTAAAATGAGGATATATACTTCAGGGTGTCCGAAGAATCAGAATAAGTGTTGATATAAAATAGGATCCCCTCCCCCTGCTGGGTCGAAGAAGGTTGTGTTTAGGTTTCGGTCTGTTAAAAGTATTGTAATACCGGCGGCTAACACAGGGAGTGATAGGAGTAATAATACGGCAGTGATTAGTACTGATCACACGAATAAGGGAGTCTGATATTGCGATATTGCAGGGGGTTTTATGTTGATAATTGTCGTAATAAAATTAATTGCTCCTAAAATTGAAGATACACCTGCCAGGTGGAGGGAGAAGATGGTTAGATCTACCGAGGCTCCTGCATGGGCTAGATTGCCTGCTAGAGGGGGATAGACGGTTCAGCCTGTTCCTGCTCCTGCTTCAACCATAGAGGATGCTAGAAGTAATAGAAAAGATGGAGGAAGAAGCCAGAAGCTTATATTATTTATTCGGGGAAATGCTATGTCGGGGGCACCAATTATTAGAGGGACTAATCAGTTACCGAATCCCCCAATCATAATGGGTATTACTATGAAGAAAATTATCACGAATGCGTGTGCAGTTACGACTACATTATAAATTTGGTCATCTCCAAGTAAGGTTCCGGGTTGGCCTAGTTCGGCACGAATTAGCAGACTTAGGGCTGTTCCTACTATACCAGCTCAGGCACCAAATAGGAGATATAGGGTACCGATGTCTTTGTGGTTAGTTGAAAATAGTCAGCGGTTAATGAACATAGGTAAAATGGCTGAGCAAAGCATTAGACTGTAAATCTAAAGACAGAGGTCTGATTCCTCTTTTTACCAGGTCCTGTGGTGAATTAACATATTGAATTGCAAATTCAAAGAAGCAGCTTCAATTCTGCCGGGGCTTCTCCCGCCTTTTTTTTTTCGCGGCGGGAGAAGTAGATTGAAGCCAGTATGTTAGGGTGTTTAGCTGTTAACTAAAATTTCGTGGGGGTAGAGCCCACCAATCTAGTGAGGATTTAGCTTAATTAAAGTGGTTGATTTGCATTCAATTGATGTAGGATATAGTCTTGCAGTCCTTATCAGGAATTAAGTAATTCATACTTGCTTAGGGCTTTGAAGGCTCTTGGTCTGTTTAACCTAAATTCCTATTCTAGGACTGATAGGATTGGGGTTAGTGGTAGCAGTATAGTGGATAGTACGACTATTGTGGGTAAGAGGGTTATTTGTTTTGTGGTGGAGAATTGTCATTTCATTTTTATGTTATTTGTGGAGGGGAATATTGTAAGTGCAGTGGAGTATGTGAGTCGTATGTAGAAGTATAGGTTTAGTAGTGCTGTGATTGCTATGAGGGTGGGTAAGATGATACTATCATTTTTTGTTATTTCTTGAATAATTATTCATTTTGGTATAAATCCTGATAGTGGGGGGAGTCCTCCTATTGATAGGAGGGTAACAAGGATTAGAACTGTTATGACGGGCATTTTGTTTCATGTGTGTGATAATGATAGGGTAGTTGTGGTTGAGTTAGCTATGAATAGGGTGAACATGGTGGAAGTTATAATAATGTAGATGATCAGGTTTAGTAATGTTATGGTAGGGTTGTATAGTAGGACTGCTGTTATTCAGCCTATGTGGGCAATTGATGAATAGGCTATGATTTTTCGTAGTTGGGTTTGGTTTAGTCCCCCTCAGCCTCCGATTATAATTGATAGTATTGATAGGATTAGAATCAGGTTTAGGTTAATGGATGGAGAGATTTGATATAGTACGGATATGGGTGCTAGTTTTTGTCATGTGAGTAGGATTAGGCCGGAGGATAGGGGGATACCTTGTGTTACTTCAGGGACTCAGAAGTGGAATGGGGCTATTCCTAGTTTTATGGTTAGGGCCATCGTTATGAGTATGGATGCTGTTGGGTTGGATAATTTTATTACGGTTCATTGGCCTGAGAATATTAGGTTAATGATGACTGCTATTATTAGTAGTATTGAGGCTGTCGATTGGGTTAGAAAATATTTGGTTGATGCTTCTGTGGCTCGTGGGTTGTGTTTTTTTATTATAATGGGAATGATAGCGAGTATATTTATTTCAAATCCAATTCAGATAAGCAGTCAGTGGGAGCTGATTATAACAATGATGGTTCCAAGTATGACGGTTAGTAGGATGATAAGGAAGATGATTGGATTTATTAGTACGGGAAGGATATAAACCAACATTTTCGGGGTATGGGCCCGATAGCTTAATTAGCTGACCTTACTATTAGGATTTGGTGTAATTGGGAGCACGAAGAGTTTTGGGTTCTTAGGAGTAGGTTCAATTCCTATAGTTCTAGAAATAAGAGGGCTTGAACCTCTATTATTTACTCTATCAAAGTAACTCTTTTGTCAGACATATTTCTTATGTTTGTGGGGGAATGCTTGATAGGAGAATGGGTAGGGATACATGTCACATGCATAAGGCCAGTGTTAGGGGTAGGAAATTTTTTCATAGTAGGTGTATTAGTTGGTCGTAGCGGAATCGAGGGTAGGATGCTCGAATTCATAGAAAAGTGATTGTTAGTAATAGTGATTTGACGGTGAAGTTGACTGTGTAAAGTTCTGGTATGTATGGGTTATGAAATGCTCCTAGGAAGAGGGTTGTTGTGAAGATGTTTATTATGATAATATTTGCATATTCCGCCATGAAGAACAGGGCGAATGGTCCTGCTGCATATTCTACGTTGAAGCCTGAGACTAGTTCTGATTCTCCCTCGGTGAGGTCAAATGGTGCTCGGTTTGTTTCCGCTAGTGTGGAGATAAATCATATTATCGCTAGGGGCCATGCCGGGAAAATTAATCATACTTGTTCTTGTGTGATGATTAATGTAGAGAGGGTGAAGGATCCGTTTATCAGAAGGACTGATAGTAAAATGATTGCTAGGGTTACTTCGTATGAGATTGTTTGTGCTACTGCTCGTAGGGCTCCGATAAGTGCGTATTTTGAGTTGGAGGCCCAGCCAGATCAAAGGATTGAGTACACGGCTAGGCTTGATATGGCTAGTATAAAAAGGACGCCTAAGTTTATATTAATGAGGGGGTAGGGTATGGGCAGGGGAATTCATATGGTTAGGGCAAGGCTTAGGGCTAGGATAGGTGCTAAGATGAATATTGAGATGGAGGATGTGGCTGGTCGTAGTGGTTCTTTAATGAAAAGTTTGATTGCATCAGCAATGGGTTGAAGCAGGCCGTATGGGCCTACAACGTTAGGACCTTTTCGAAATTGCATGTAGCCTAGGACTTTTCGTTCAACTAATGTTAGGAATGCTACGGCTAGGAGGATGGGAATAATTAGTGTTAGGATGTTGACTATAAACATTTTGTTAAGGAGAGGATTTGAATCTCTGAGTATAAAGGTTTAAGTTTTACGCAATTACCGGGCTCTGCCACCTTAACTAGGCCCTTTTCTAGGGCGGGTTTTGTTTGTTGATTTAATTGAGATGATATCATTAGTTTATTTAAGGCGCTTGTTTGAAGTTGGCCTTATTTCTCTTGTCCTTTCGTACTGGGAGAAATTCGTAATAGATAGAAACCGACCTGGATTACTCCGGTCTGAACTCAGATCACGTAGGACTTTAATCGTTGAACAAACGAACCTTTGATAGCGGTTGCACCATCGGGGTGTCCTGATCCAACATCGAGGTCGTAAACCCTATTGTCGATATGGACTCTCGAATAGGATTGCGCTGTTATCCCTAGGGTAACTTGTTCCGTTGATCAATTTTTTGGATCAATAAGCGATAATTTGATTCGACTTGTGTGTCTTATCTTTAAAATCGCTCGGAGGATTTTTTGTTCTCCGAGGTCACCCCAACCAAAACTGTTAACTCATGAAGAATATTATTATTCCTTGATGGTTAAGTAAATTTTTCTTTGAGTTAGTTAGTTAAAGCTCCATAGGGTCTTCTCGTCTTATTTGTTTATCCCCGCCTCTTCACGGGGGGGTCAATTTCACTGATTGGAAGTAAGAGACAGTAAAACCCTCGTGTGGCCATTCATACAAGTCCTTATTTAAAGAACAAATGATTATGCTACCTTTGCACGGTCAGAATACCGCGGCCGTTTAACGTTAGTCACTGGGCAGGCAGTGCCTCCAATACTAGGAATGCTGGAGGTGATGTTTTTGGTAAACAGGCGGGGTTTGTGTTTGCCGAGTTCCTTTTACTTCTTTTAATCTTTCCTGAATGCATGCCTGTGTTGGATTAACAGTATAATTAATAAATTGTTTATTTTTGGATTATTTTATTTGCTGTTAATGGTCAGGGTATTATCAGATACTGACTTAAACTTATGCAAGGAGAAAATATTTCTTGTTACTCATACTAACATTATTGCCTCTATTATTTAATAGAATAGTCCAGTAGTGGGTCCAGGAGTTAGTTATTTGTTGTTGGGATTTAATGTTGCTTTAATGTTGAGCTTTAACGCTTTCTTAATTGGTGGCTGCTTTTAGGCCTACTATGGTTTTGTTAAATTTTACTCTCTGGTTAAGGTTGTATCCATATCTAAAAGGCTGTACCTTTTTAGACTAACTTTTAAAAATACAGTGGATTTGTTTGTATTTTTGGTATTTTTAAAGCTGAACTAAGATTCATTTTCTGGACAACCAGCTATCACCAGGCTCGTTAGGCGTTTCACCTCTACTTATAAATCCTCTCACTATTTTGCCACATAGATGAGTTAGTTCTTAACAAATTGTTCGTAAGTAGCTCGTCTGGTTTCGGGTTACTTGGCTAAAATCCGTTTTGTCAAGTTTTTACTAGTTAATTCATTATGCAAAAGGTACAAGAGATAATCTTTGCTTTTTTATACTTTAATTTTTTCTTTCATCATTCCCTTGCGGTACTTTCTCTATAGCGCCATGTTAAGATTTCTATCTCCTATACTCTAGTTGAAGGTAAATGTTTTGTTTTAGTTAGCTTTGATTATTAGATTGATGGTAGGGGTTTGGGCTAGATATAGTTCAAGATATTCATAGTGTGTGAAATCTTCTAGGTGTAAACTAGGTGCTTTGTTTAAGCTATATCTTGGTTAATCCAAGCACACTTTCCAGTATGCTTACCTTGTTACGACTTGTCTCCTCTCATGTGGTTAGTGCGTGTAAATAGGTTTAAGTGCATTTTGATTATTCGAGGAGGGTGACGGGCGGTGTGTGCGTGCTTCATGGCCTAATTCAACTAAGCACTCTATTCTTAGTTTACTACTAAATCCTCCTTTGGTTACTAGTTTCATAGTAACTTTCGTATGTAAATTTTCTTAAGGTAGAAAATGTAGCCCATTTCTTCCCATTCCATAGGTTACACCTTGACCTAACGTTTTTATATGCAATGATTGTGCTTACTTTTATTCCTTTTTAGGGTTTGCTGAAGATGGCGGTATATAGACTGAATTAGCAAGGATTGGTAAGGTTTATCGGGGTTTATCGATTATAGAACAGGCTCCTCTAGAAGGGTATAAAGCACCGCCAAGTCCTTTGAGTTTTAGGCTGTTGCCGGTAGTACTCTGGCGAATAATTTTGTTTATATAATTATTTGTGTTTAGGGCTAAGCATAGTGGGGTATCTAATCCCAGTTTGGATCTTAGCTATAGTGTATCAGCTGTTTTAGAGTTACTTTCGTTATCTATTTTTATTAAAATTATAGCTTTTTACAGTTTAATTTTAATTTAACTCTATTTAGTGTAACGCTTAAACACGTTTTACGCCGTGTTCTTGTTAGCTTGGGTCAATCGTATGACCGCGGTGGCTGGCACGAGATTTACCGACCCTAATAAATATGACTTAGTCAAACTTTCGTTTATGGCTTAATTTTTGTCACTGCTGTTTCCCGTGGGGGTGTGGTTAAGCAAGGTGTCGTGAGCTACTGTTGTGTGCTTGATACCCGCTCCTTTTGGTCTTGTTGACTTGGAGGGCATTCTCACTGGGGTGTGGATGCTTGCATGTGTAAGTCTATTAGAAGCTAACAGGAAGGCTGGGACCAAACCTGTATGTTCATGGAGTTAGTGCACTCATCTAGGCATTTTCAGTGCCTTGCTTTGGATTTAAGCTACATTAACTGTTTGCGATTAAGGAGGACCAGCCACTTATATATTGACTTTGGTTGAAGTGCTTATTTGAGTATTGGAAATGGGATAAGTTAAAATATTTATCTAGGGGGAAGTCTGTTAAAAATGGTGGTAGATATATAGGAGGAGGGGGAGATATAGTAAATGTGGTTGGTACGTGCCCTTATGTCCTGCTACCATTGACTGTGATGCCCGAGCCTACCATTATGCTGGTGCTCAAGATGCAGTTAAGTCCAGCTACAATTCATGCTCCGGGTCAGGGCCTCAGACGGCCATAGCTGAGTCCAAGCATCCCCAAAAANGTATGCCCTTATGTCCTGCTACCATTGACTGTGATGCCCGAGCCTACCATTATGCTGGTGCTCAAGATGCAGTTAAGTCCAGCTACAATTCATGCTCCGGGTCAGGGCCTCAGACGGCCATAGCTGAGTCCAAGCATCCCCAAAAATTAAAAAATACCAAATGTATGACAGCACAGTTATGTGTGAGCATGGGCTGATTAGTCACCAGTCCATCGAGATGTCTTATTTAAGGGGAACGAGTGGGCGATCTTAAACCAGATGGCCCTGAAGAAAGAACCAGATGTCTGATAAAGTTCATTAAATAGCTACCCCCACGATCCAATGGGCCCGGAGCGAGAAGAGGGATCCCTGCCAAGCGGGTTGCTGGTTTCACGCGGCATGGTGATCAAGCTCGTGATCTAGTGGGCGGGATACGCATGTTGACAGGAATGGATTTGACTGACATGTGCTATGTACGATGAACAACCTAATGTACTATGTACTATAAATAAGTCTCAAGTACATGCTTATATGCATGGGGCAGTTAGTTTAATGTACTATATACATAATATGTCTTCATTACATTACACGCATACCGTACCCAGCTTATATGCATGGGGCAATTAATTTAATGTACTATATACATAATATGTCTTTACTACATTACACGGTACTATACCTGCCTACATGTATGGGGGCTATAGTTTGATGTACTGTGCACATGTTATGTTTTTGTTACATTAATGTAACCTGTACATAGATTAGCGTTTGACATGAGTTTCTGAGGTAAATTAAAATAAAGGGTTTGAGTGGCATGTCAGTGTTAATTTTTGAAAGTTTTGATGAATTTAATACTGATATGGCTCTTGGTGATTGCGGGTCTATATTGATAGCGTCTCAGGGAATAGTTTAAATAGAACTTCAGCTTTGGGTGTTGATAGTGAGGCTATAGCTTCTTCCTTGAGTCTTAGGGAGGGTTAGGTATTCTCCTTCTCTGGTTTACAAGACCAGTATATTTAGTGTACTACAAAGACTGATCTTCATTTTAGGAGGTTATTTTCGATGGTGCTAGCTACTGGTATTAGCACTAGAATAAGTGTGAAGTATAGGATGGATGCTAGTTGTCCGATAATAATATATGGGTGTTCGACAGGTTGACCCCCGATTCATGTGAGTGTTAGTAGGTCTGCTACTAGGATTCAGAATAGGCATTGGCTGATTGGTCGGAATATTATACTTCGTTGTTTGGATGTGTGGATCAGGGGCATAAAGATTAGAATTAGGATTGATAGAACTAGGGCCAGGACTCCTCCTAGTTTATTAGGGATTGATCGGAGGATTGCATATGCGAATAGGAAATATCATTCGGGTTTAATGTGTGGGGGCGTGTTAAGGGGATTTGCTGGTGTGTAGTTATCTGGGTCTCCGAGCAGGTCTGGTGAAAATAGAACCAGGAGTATGAGGCCTAAAATTAGTAGTAGGGCGCCTAGGATGTCTTTAATGGTGTAGTAGGGGTGGAATGGGATTTTGTCTGCGTCTGATGAAATGCCTGTGGGGTTGTTGGATCCTGTTTCGTGGAGAAAGAGGAGGTGGACTATGGCTAGGGCTGCAATAATAAATGGGAGAATAAAGTGGAAGGCAAAGAATCGAGTGAGGGTTGCTTTATCTACTGAGAAGCCTCCTCAGATTCATTCGACTAAGTTTGTGCCGATATATGGGATTGCTGAGAGGAGGTTGGTGATAACTGTTGCTCCTCAGAAAGATATTTGCCCTCATGGCAGGACATACCCTATGAATGCTGTAGCTATTGTTGCAAATAATAGGATTACTCCGATGTTTCATGTTTCCAGGAAAGTGTAAGATCCGTAATAGAGTCCCCGTCCTACGTGCATAAATAGGCAGATAAAGAACATTGATGCTCCGTTTGCGTGCATGTATCGGATAATTCAGCCGTAGTTGACGTCTCGGCAAATATGGGTGACAGAGGAGAATGCTGTTGCTGTATCAGCTGTGTAGTGTATTGCTAGAAATAGGCCTGTTAAAATTTGTAGGATTAGACAGACACCTAAGAGGGAGCCGAAGTTTCATCATGATGAGATATTCGATGGGGCTGGGAGGTCAATAAATGCGTTGTTTACAATTTTTATAAGTGGGTGAGTTTTTCGGATATTGGTCATTAGTGTTCTTGTAGTTGAATGACAACGATGGTTTTTCATATCATTAGTCGTGGTTAAATTCCATGCGAGAATAATGATAACATACATTGTGTTTGCTTTAAGCATTATTTTTGTGATTGGTTTTGTGGGTTTTTCTTCAAAACCTTCACCTATCTATGGGGGACTTGGGTTAATTGTGAGTGGTGGGGTTGGTTGTGGTATTGTGTTGAACTTTGGTGGGTCTTTTTTGGGCTTAATGGTTTTTTTAATTTATTTAGGGGGTATAATAGTGGTTTTTGGTTATACAACGGCTATGGCTACTGAGCAGTATCCTGAGGTTTGAGTCTCTAATAAAATTGTTCTAGGGGCTTTCATTACTGGTTTATTGATGGAGTTCTTGATAGTTTATTACGTGTTGAAAGATAAGGAAGTAGAAGTTGTGTTTAAGTTTAATGGTTTAGGGGATTGGGTGATTTATGATACGGGAGACTCTGGATTTTTTAGTGAGGAGGCTATGGGAATTGCGGCTTTGTATAGTTATGGTACTTGATTGGTTATTGTAACTGGTTGATCTCTGTTGATTGGTGTTGTAGTTATTATGGAGATTACTCGTGGAAATTAAGTAGGATTATGCTAATTAGGATTGTAATTAGGAAAGAGAGGAAATATAATTTGATTAGGCCTTTTTGGCTTGTGATTATAACTGATATTTTTATCTGGATTAATGAGGTGGTTTTTGGTAGAATATTTTCCAGTCAGATTAAGTCTATGAGGGAGGATGCTGATTTTTGGCTTATTGTTAAGTTGATGTAGGGGGTTAGGCGATGTATAATCGTGGGATAGTATCCGAGTAGATTGGAAAACTTGAATGTGCTTGATGGGAAGTTAAATTTTAGGTTGTATGTTATGTTGCTAATTTCCAGTGCTAGGATGAAGCCTAGGATTGTGACTATTAGGGCTATTATTTTTAGATAATAGGGTATGGTTATTTGGGGAACTGTTGTTGGGGGAATATTGTTAGAAATAATAAATCCTGCGAAGAGGCTTCCGATTAATAATCGTTTGATTGAGTTAATTAAAAGGGGGTTATTTTCATTAATGATAATTAAGGTTGGAAATCGCGGTTGTCCTAGTAGTGCAAAAAAGATAATGCGGGTGCTATAGATAGCTGTAAAGGAGGTAGCAAGTAGTGTCATTAGGAGGGCTCAGGCGTTGGTATACGACGTGTTAGCGGCTTCGATAATTAGGTCTTTAGAGTAGAATCCAGCAAGGAAGGGTATTCCTGTCAGTGCGAGGCTGCCGATAATTAGGGCTGTTGTAGTGAATGGCATAGCTTTGAATAGGCCTCCTATTTTTCGAATGTCTTGTTCATCATTTAGGCTGTGGATGATAGAGCCGGAGCATATGAATAACATGGCCTTGAAGAAGGCGTGGGTGCAGATGTGAAGAAATGCTAGGTAGGGTTGGTTAATGCCAATAGTCACTATTATGAGTCCTAGTTGGCTGGATGTGGAGAAGGCGACAATTTTTTTGATGTCATTTTGGGTGAGGGCACATATTGCTGTAAATAAAGTGGTAATGGCTCCTAGGCATAGTATAATGGATTGGGCGAATTTGTTGTTTTCTGTTAATGGATAGAATCGGATCAGTAGGAAAATGCCTGCTACCACTATTGTGCTTGAGTGGAGTAGTGCTGAGACGGGGGTGGGACCTTCTATTGCGGAGGGTAATCATGGGTGTAGGCCGAATTGTGCGGATTTTCCTGTTGCGGCTAATGCTAGGCCTATTAGGGGTAAGTTGGAGTTGGTTGGGTTTAGAATGAAGATCTGTTGAAGGTCCCAGGTATTGAGGTTGATTAGGAACCATGCTATTGCTAGGATGAGTCCGATGTCGCCAATACGGTTGTACAAGATTGCCTGGAGGGCTGCTGTGTTTGCATCTGCTCGTCCGTATCACCATCCGATGAGTAAGAATGACATGATTCCGACCCCCTCTCAGCCGATGAATAATTGAAATAGGTTATTCGCGGTGACGAGAATAATTATTGTGATGAGAAACAGGAGTAGGTACTTGAAAAATTGGTTGATGTAGGGGTCGGAGTGCATATATCATATGGAGAATTCTATAATGGATCACGTGACGAATAGTGCCACTGGAACGAATATTATTGAGAAGTAATCTATTTTAAAGCTGAGTGATAATTTTAAGGTTTGAATGGTTAATCAGTGTCAGTTTGAAATAATTATTTCTTGTCCTGTGTGAATAAATATTATCGTGGGAATTATGCTGATGATGAAGGCATATGAAATGGTTGTTTTCACATGTAGGGGATAGTTGGGATTTTTGTGGGTGTCAAAGCTCGTTGTTAGGATGGGGATAGTTAGTAGGAGTAGGGTTGTTAATGTGAGGGAGGAAAATATGTTTATTACTTTTATTTGGAGTTGCACCAATTTTTTGGTTCCTAAGACCAATGGATAACTTCTATCCTTTAAAAGTTTGAAAAAGCCATGTTGTTAGACATGGGGGCATAGAATTAGCAGTTCTTGCATACTTTTTCGGTAAATAAGAAGATGAAGGCTTCTGTTACTAGATTCACAATCTAATGTTTTTTTTAAACTATATTTACAGAGTAGGGGGCCTATGATGATTTTTGGGTTCAGGGATAGAAGTAGTAGGGGTAAAATGTGGAGAGATATGAGTGCGTTTTCCCGTGTGAAGGAAGGTAAGATATTATTGATATGGTGAGTATATTTGCCTCGTTGTGTTGTGATCAGTATGTAGAGGGAGTATAGAGCAGTGATTACTATGTTTAATCCTATTAGAATAATTGTAACATTAGATCATGAAAAGGTTGATATTACTACGAATAGTTCTCCAATCAGGTTAATTGTTGGGGGTAAAGCTAGGTTGGTTAGGCTTGCTAGGAGTCATCAGGTTGCTATTAATGGGAGGAACGTTTGTAAGCCACGGGCTAGGATTATTGTTCGGCTGTGGATTCGTTCGTAGTTGGAGTTTGCTAGGCAGAAAAGCATAGAGGATGTAAGGCCATGGGCAATTATCAGGGCAGTAGCCCCCATATAACTTCAAGGGGTTTGGATGAGAATGGCTACAATGACAAGTGCTATGTGACTAACAGAGGAGTATGCAATGAGTGATTTTAGGTCTGTTTGGCGTAAGCAGATTGAGCTGGTTATGATCATACCTCATAGTGACAAGATAATAAATGGATATGCCATGAAGTCGGTTACTGGATTTAGGAATAGTGTGACGCGTAGTATACCATATCCTCCTAGCTTTAGTAGGATTGCTGCAAGAACCATTGAGCCTGCAATGGGGGCTTCTACATGCGCTTTGGGTAATCAAAGGTGGAGGCCATATAGTGGTATTTTAACTATAAAAGCTATTATACACGCTAGTCATATAAAAATATTGGATCAAGAGTTGGGTATTGGTTGTACTCAGTATTGGAGAATTAAAAAGTTTAGGGACCCTGTTGTGTTTTGTATATAAACTAATGCTACTAGCAGGGGCAAGGATCCTGCTAGTGTATAAAATAGAAAGTAAAGGCCGGCGTTCAAGCGCTCTGTTTGGTTACCTCATCGGGTAATAATAATGAGTGTCGGAACTAGTGTCGCTTCAAATAAAATGTAGAAAAAGATTAGTTCTGTGGCGGTGAATGTTATGATTAGAAAGAGTTGAAGTAGAATGAGTATAGTGATAAATAGCTTTTTTCGTACTAAGTTTTCTTTAGATAGATGGTGTTGACTGGCTATAAATATTAGGGGAAGGAGTCATATGGTTAGGATTGATAGTGGTGTAGACAGGGGGTCGGAGAAGAAGATTAGTGAGAAGTTAAGGCTGCTGTCGTTGAATTGATTCATAAGGAGTAGGCTTGTAAGACTAATTAGTAAACTATGTGTTGTGGAGTTAATTCAGAGTATATTACTCTTTGACAATCAGGTTAGAGGCATGAGTATTATGGTGGGAATAATATATTTTAGCATTGTAGTAAGTTAAGGTTTTGTACGTAATCGGTCCCATACGTGTTTGATACTACTACTAGTAGGGATAGGCCTAATGCCGCCTCACAGGCTGCAAATACTAGTAAAATAATGGGTATTATATTGGCTAAAGTAAAGTGTGAATTTAGGATTATTAGGGTAGCTATAATAAATAGGGATAGTATTATTCCTTCCAGGCACAGGAGAGATGATATTAGGTGGGATCGATATATTAATAGTCCTGTGAGAGATACTGTAAATGCCATTATAATATTTATATAGACGAGAGACATTTGGTAGTTATGAGCTAAATCATAATCTAATGAGTCGAAATCATTTATTTTGCTTTAAACTAAATACCATATTCAGTTCATTCAAGTCCCTTTTGCGTTCATTCGTAGGCTAGGCTTGTAGCTAATAGGAAAATTAAGAAGAGGGCCATGGTAAGTATTGTGTTCAGGTTTGTTGTTTGTGAGGCTCATGGTAGTGGCAGGAGCAGTGCGATTTCTAGGTCGAATAGGAGAAATGTGATGGCTACTAGGAAAAATTTTATGGAAAAGGGGAGGCGGGCAGATCCTATGGGGTCAAATCCGCACTCGTATGGACTTGTTTTTTCTGAATACACGTTTAGTTGGGGTAATCAAAATGCGATGGTGACAAGTAATGTGGCTAGCGCAATATTGGTTAGGAGGGCTAGTATTAGGTTTATTATTCCTTTTCGGGTTAGACCGAAACTAACTGATTGGAAGTCAGTTGTACTAGTTGATACTAAAGGAATATGAGCCTCATCAATAGATAGATACGTAGAGGAAGAGCCATACAACGTCTACGAAGTGTCAATATCAGGCAGCGGCCTCAAAGCCGAAGTGATGGTTAGAGGTAAAGTGAAATTTTAGTTGGCGGAAAAAGCAGACAATTAGGAAAGTAGATCCAATAATTACGTGGAGGCCGTGAAAGCCTGTTGCTACAAAGAAGGTTGAGCCATACACACCATCTGAGATGGTGAAAGGGGCTTCATAGTATTCTGAGGCCTGAAGTAGTGTAAAGTAAATGCCTAGTGCAATGGTAATAAATAGGGCTTGTAGTATAGGATTGCGATTTCCTTCTATTAGGCTGTGATGGGCCCATGTAATGGAGACCCCTGAGGCAAGAAGAACAGAGGTGTTGAGTAGTGGGACCTCTAGAGGGTTGAGTGGGTGGATGCCTGTTGGAGGTCAGCAGCCGCCTAATTCAGGTGTGGGGGCGAGACTTGAGTGATAAAATGCTCAGAAGAATCCGGTGAAGAATAGGACTTCAGAGATAATAAAGAGAATTATTCCATATCGCAGGCCCTTTTGGACGGTTGGGGTGTGGTGTCCTTGAAAAGTGCTTTCTCGAATCACGTCTCGTCATCATTGGTATATAGTAAGTATGTTTGTTGTTAGGCCAAGTGTAAGTAGAGCTGTTGAATTAAAGTGAAATCATATGATCAGACCAGATGTTATTAGGAGGGCAGATAGTGCTCCTGTAAGAGGTCAGGGGCTTGGATTAACCATGTGATAGGCGTGGGTTTGGTGTGTCATTATGTGTTGTCGTGTAGGTATAGGCTAACTAGAAGAGTAAAGACGTAAGCTTGGATCATGGCAACTGCAAATTCAAGGATTGTAAGTAAGATTAGGATAATAAATGTAATGAAGGCTGTGGTAGGGCTAATATTCATGAGTGCGAGGGTAGCTCCTCCGATTAAATGAATTAACAGATGGCCTGCTGTGATGTTGGCTGTTAATCGTACGGCAAGGGCTATTGGTTGAATGAATAGACTGATAGTTTCAATAATTACTAATATAGGAATTAGAGGGGTTGGTGTTCCTTGTGGTAGGAAGTGAGCAAGTGATGCTTTGGTTTTGTTACGGAAGCCTGTGATTACAGCCCCTGCTCATAGGGGGATGGCCATGCCTAGATTTATTGATAGCTGTGTAGTTGGTGTAAAGGAATGGGGCAATAGACCTAGCAGGTTTGTTGATCCAATAAATAGAATTAGGGACATTAGCATTAGCGCTCATGTCTGTCCTTTAGGGTTGTGGATGCTTATCATTTGTTTGGATACAAGTTGAAGAATTCATTGTTGAAGGGAGATAAGGCGGTTGTTTACTAGTCGGTTTGACGTTGGAAATAGCAAACTGGGGAATAGAACAATAAGAGTGACAAGGGGAAGGCCCAATACTACAGGGGTAATGAAAGAGGCAAATAAATTTTCGTTCATTTTGCTTCTCAAGGGGTATTTTGTTTTGGTTTATTTGTTGAGGTCAGTTCTGGGTTATAATAAAAGTTGTGTTTTGAAATTTTTAGCTGAAAGATAATAAAGAGAACTAGGAATATTGATAGAATTATTGTAAGTCATGTTGATGTATCTAGTTGTGGCATGTCATCAAGGAGACTACTATGTTCTCAGTCTTTAACTTAAAAGGTTAACGCTAATTTAGCTTCTTGATGATTTTATAGTATTGATGCGGACCATTTTTCAAAATGTTTTAGTGGTACCAGTTCGAGGACAATTGGTATAAAACTGTGATTTGATCCACAAATTTCTGAGCATTGACCATAATATAGTCCTGGTCGAGTTGATATAAGGGTTGTTTGGTTTAAGCGACCGGGGATTGCATCTGTTTTTAACCCTAAGGAGGGTACAGCTCACGAGTGTAGTACATCTTCGGAGGAGATTAGTATTCGGATTGTTATTTCTATGGGTAATACGACTCGATTATCCACTTCTAGAAGTCGTAGTTCTCCTGGTTTTAGCTCTGACGTTGGGGTTATATAGGAGTCGAAACTTAGATCTTCATAGTCTGTGTATTCGTAACTTCAGTATCACTGATGTCCTATAGTTTTAACTGTGAGGGACGGATTATTAATCTCATCTATTATGTATAGGATGCGTAGGGATGGAAGGGCAATTAGGATTAGAATAATGGCTGGTAGAATAGTTCAGATTGTTTCTACCTCTTGTGCGTCTATTGTGCTAGTATGTGTTAATTTTGTAGTCAGTATCAATGAAATAATATATAGCACTAGTGAGCTAATTAGGATTACGATCATTAGTGTGTGATCATGGAAGTGTAATAATTCTTCTATAATGGGTGATGTTGCGTCTTGAAATCCTAGTTGTATGGGATAAGCCATATAAGATGTACTGGCCTTTCACCTGTAATTTAACCTTGACAAGGTTATGTAATGTTTTACTAACATCTTGTTAAATTGAGAGAGACATAGTGGTTATGGTGTTGGCTTGAAACCAATGACAGGGGGTTCGATTCCTTCCTTTCTTATTTTAGGTTAACATATGTGGGCTCTTCAAATGTGTGATATGGTGGGGGACACCCATTTAGTCATTCTAGGTTAGTTGCGGTGAGGTCAACAGTTAGGACTTCTCGTTTGGATGCAAATGCTTCTCAAATAATGAAAATTATTAGCATCACTGCTGTTAGTGAAATAAATGAGCCCATAGATGAGATAGTATTTCATATTGTGTACGCGTCTGGGTAGTCAGAGTATCGTCGTGGCATACCGGATAACCCTAGGAAATGTTGTGGGAAGAAAGTTATGTTTACGCCTACAAACATAATTGCGAAGTGGATTTTAGCTCATGTGTCGTTGAGGGTATAGCCTGAAAATAGTGGGAATCAGTGAACAAATCCACCCATAATGGCGAACACAGCCCCCATTGATAGCACATAGTGGAAGTGTGCGACTACATAATATGTATCGTGGAGAACAATGTCGAGAGAGGAATTAGCTAAAACAATTCCAGTTAGGCCTCCAACTGTGAAGAGGAAAATGAAACCTAGTGCTCATATCATGGCGGGAGATCATTTGATATTACCTCCATGGAGGGTGGCTAGTCAACTAAAAACTTTCACTCCAGTTGGGATAGCAATAATTATAGTAGCTGATGTAAAATAGGCTCGTGTGTCAACGTCTATTCCGACTGTAAATATGTGGTGGGCCCATACAATAAATCCTAGGAATCCGATGGACATTATAGCTCATACCATTCCTATGTACCCGAATGGTTCTTTTTTTCCTGAGTAGTAGGTAACGATATGAGAAATTATTCCGAATCCAGGTAAAATGAGGATATATACTTCAGGGTGTCCGAAGAATCAGAATAAGTGTTGATATAAAATAGGATCCCCTCCCCCTGCTGGGTCGAAGAAGGTTGTGTTTAGGTTTCGGTCTGTTAAAAGTATTGTAATACCGGCGGCTAACACAGGGAGTGATAGGAGTAATAATACGGCAGTGATTAGTACTGATCACACGAATAAGGGAGTCTGATATTGCGATATTGCAGGGGGTTTTATGTTGATAATTGTCGTAATAAAATTAATTGCTCCTAAAATTGAAGATACACCTGCCAGGTGGAGGGAGAAGATGGTTAGATCTACCGAGGCTCCTGCATGGGCTAGATTGCCTGCTAGAGGGGGATAGACGGTTCAGCCTGTTCCTGCTCCTGCTTCAACCATAGAGGATGCTAGAAGTAATAGAAAAGATGGAGGAAGAAGCCAGAAGCTTATATTATTTATTCGGGGAAATGCTATGTCGGGGGCACCAATTATTAGAGGGACTAATCAGTTACCGAATCCCCCAATCATAATGGGTATTACTATGAAGAAAATTATCACGAATGCGTGTGCAGTTACGACTACATTATAAATTTGGTCATCTCCAAGTAAGGTTCCGGGTTGGCCTAGTTCGGCACGAATTAGCAGACTTAGGGCTGTTCCTACTATACCAGCTCAGGCACCAAATAGGAGATATAGGGTACCGATGTCTTTGTGGTTAGTTGAAAATAGTCAGCGGTTAATGAACATAGGTAAAATGGCTGAGCAAAGCATTAGACTGTAAATCTAAAGACAGAGGTCTGATTCCTCTTTTTACCAGGTCCTGTGGTGAATTAACATATTGAATTGCAAATTCAAAGAAGCAGCTTCAATTCTGCCGGGGCTTCTCCCGCCTTTTTTTTTTC
>SJYT01079734.1:0-10167 GCA_006410635.1 Cephalophus harveyi | reverse complement strand
CATTGGAAAAGACTCTGATGCTGGGAGGGATTGGGGGCAGGAAGAGAAGGGGACGACCAAGGATGAGATGGCTGGATGGAATCACTGACCCGATGGACGTGAGTCTGAGTGAACTCTGGGAACTGGTGATGGACAGGGAGGCCTGGCGTGCTGCGATTCATGGGGTCACAAAGAATCGGACACAACTGAACGGCTGAAGTGAACTGAACTGAGTGCTCTCCCTGGCNGCAGGAAGAGAAGGGGACGACCAAGGATGAGATGGCTGGATGGAATCACTGACCCGATGGACGTGAGTCTGAGTGAACTCTGGGAACTGGTGATGGACAGGGAGGCCTGGCGTGCTGCGATTCATGGGGTCACAAAGAATCGGACACAACTGAACGGCTGAAGTGAACTGAACTGAGTGCTCTCCCTGGCAAATTTCCAAAACCAGAATATTATCAAAGTTTGGAAGTTTATGGAGACAGCTGCAAGAATCATGTTCAAACATGATTTCACATTCTGTCAAAATTGAAAAAGAAGTTTTAAAATTTTCAACAGTATTAAACATTTACAATCACCCTTATCTCGCAGAGCACCAGGAACTCACTGCTGGGAGTTCAGATGCACACTCTCCTGTTTTCAAATGATGAAATTTACTGTACCTCCTCTATGACCCAATAACTCCTATGAAATTCAAATGAATTTTAAGTGTATCTTGTCCAATATTTGTCATTGCAACATTAACAGCTTGATGAGACTCTGAGTAAGAAGAGGGTTAGAAATTTTCCATTTTCCTCTTAGAATCAGTAGATTAATTCTGTGCAGTTGTTACTGATCTGGGGTTTTTGCAGAGCCTGGATCAAAACATACTGTGGAGATGCCTTTCTTACAGAGGAGTTTATTCTCACATAAGGCCATGGCCAGGCACAGCCATCTTTATCATTCCAATATGGAATATACAGTCTCCTGCCTGAGAAGATGGAGAGGCAAAATGTTATCAGTAATTAATAGTGTATTCAAGAAGTGTGTGATTCTATTATCTAACTTTTTCAGAAAATAAAATAAAATGGCCACAGTAGGTATCTGATACACACTCTTTAATATTAAAAAGGAAGAATAATCTCCTAGCAGAGCTCAGTTTTTTCTTACACTAGGGGTGCTCAAACGCTGGTGGGTGCATCAGGAAACAGTATCACTTAAAACTGACATTGTTTTGGCTTGAGGCAACCGTTAAATAGAAGACTTTTTTTTTTTCTGTGCAAAATAAGTTTTAAATTACTGTCAAGCATTATTAGAGTTTTAGATACTATGCATGTGTGAGTGCTAAGCCACTTTGGTCATGTCTATCTCTTTGCAAACAACAGACTGATTCTAAATAGGAAAAGGAGTATGTCAAGGCTGTATATTGTCACTCTGCTTATTTAACTTATATGAAGAGTACATCATAAGAAAGGCTGGGCTGGAAGAAGTGCAAGCTGGAATCAAGATTGCCGGGAGAAATATCAATAACCTCAGTTATGCAGATGATACCACCCTTATGGCAGAAAGTGAAGAGGAACTAAAAAGTCTCTTAATGAAAGTGAAAGTGGAGAGTGCAAAAGTTGGCTTCAGGTTTGATGCATGATACTGGATGCTTGGGGCTGCTGTACTGGGACGACCCAGTGAAGTGGTACGGGGAGGGAGAGGGGAGGGGAGTACAGGATGGGGAACACATGTATACCTGTGGTGGATTCATGTTGATGTATGGCAAAACCAATACAATATTGTAAAGTAATTAATCTCCAATTAAAATACATAAATTTATATTTTAAAATTTTAATAAAAAAGAAAATGAAGATCATGGCATCTGGTCACATCACTTCATGGGAAATAGATCGGGAAACAGTGGAAACAGTGTCAGATTTTATTTTGGGGGGCTCTAAAATCACTGCAGATGGTGACTGCAGCCATGAAATTAAAAGATGCTTACTCCTTGGAAGAAAAGTTATGACCAACCTAGATAGCATATTGAAAAGTAGAGACATTACTTTGCCAACAAAGATCCATCTAGTCAAGGCTATGGTTTTTCCTGTGGTCATGTATGGATGTGAGAGTTGGACTGTGAAGAAGGCTGAGCACCAAAGAATTGATGCTTTTGAACTGTGATGTTGGAGAAGACTCTTGAGAGTCCCTTGGACTGCAGGGAGATCCAACCAGTCCATTCTGAAGGAGATCAACCCTGGGATTTCTTTGGAAGAAATGATACTAAAGCTGAAACTCCAGTACTTTGGCCACCTCATGTGAAGAGTTGACTCATTGGAAAAGACTCTGATGCTGGGAGGGATTGGGGGCAGTAGGAGAAGTGGACGACAGAGGATGGGATGGCTGGATGGCATCACCGACTTGATGGACATGAGTTTGGGTGAACTCCGGCGTTGGTGATGGACAGGGAGGCCTGGCGTGCTGTGATTCATGGGGTTGCAAAGAGTCAGACACGACTGAGCAACTGAAATGAACTGAACTGGACTGTAGCCCACCAAACTCCTCTGTCCCTTGGAATTCTACAGGCAAGAAAACTGAGTGGGTAGCCATGCCTTCCTCCAGGGGATTTTCTTACCCAGGAATCAAATGGCATCTCTTATGTCTCCTGCATTGGCAGGTGGGTTCTTTACCACTAGCACCACCTGGGAAGCCCTTTAGATACCTAAAGTTGTCTTTAAGAAAAACCTTTGGTCTTCCATTAAGATAAATTATTTACTATCCAAGTTTCAAAAATACTATTTTACTGACTCCCCAAAAGCTTTTATTCAATTAGCAATATAAACTTTGAAATTCAAGCTCAAATAATTTTGCTTTAAAAAGAAAATTTATGTTTTATCAAAATTCTGATCAAGACAACATGTAGTGAGAAATAAAATGCTTAAAAATGTTTCTGAAACCAGAAGTAGCTTGCTGCTTAGAACATAGCCTGCTGGCAAGTGTAGGTCCTCAAACATTTCCTTTTCTATCTGTTATATAATTAGTAGAGCAAAATTTAGAAACATTTGTAGCATCTTGAGGGAATAACCTTTTTTTTCTATTGAATATAATCATTAAAAATAGGACTTCTACTTGTATATCTTTTTATCACACTAAATTTTATTTTATTTTATAAAGTACAGGTCTTAGAAGCATTGGGAAATGTGTCTTTTTACCATAAAAATGTGTTGAGAAGACTGTTCCAGAAAGTATCTGAGGTTTTGGTAGCAATACAGATTTCTTATTTGATGATGACCTCAATTCTATGCAAATAAAATGGGAACTTTTTTCTTTTTGTTGATAATTCTTCAAAATAGAACATCTCTTTGTTTAATGGTAACAGTAGCTTCTACTACAAGTGTGAAAATGTAAACATTTTTTCAAGAGGTCCCCAGCATCAAAATTAGATGGAGTGAGTACAAGTCATCATAGGTGACTGTAATGGGGAGGGTGAGCTGGCCAAAGGCTAAGCATTCCAAGGACCCAAGAAGAAGTCAAGGGGTGTCAGATGTTCTAAAGACACCTGAGATCATCTTGAGACTCTTTCTGGGGCACAGAGAGGGTAAGTAACTTGTCTCAGGTTAGACAGCAAGTCTAAGTGGCAGAAGCAAAGCTAGGTCTGGGCATTCAGCACACATCTGTGTATACCCTTCTTCTGATATTTTCTCGGTCCCTGGGAGTGTCAGAGATTTGAAGCATTTTATCCCTGACCCTCTCCCTGGTTCAAACTTGGAGGGGACCTGCAGATTCTGTGTGCATTGGGCTCGTGTATCTACATTTCCACACATGTGAACATGCACATATATACATGTCCCCAGCTTCAGCTCTGCATCCCCTATGCCCCTTCTCTGCATGCTCCTGGCATCTGTGTCTCCATACCTGGCACTCAGGACAGCACTTATGAACTTTCTTCTATACTCCTGCCCAGTCCCAGCCTGAACCCTCTATGTGGATCAGGTGTCTTGGCCAGTAAAAGACCTAATCATACCAGGTCATGGCTTCCCTGTTCCCAATTAAAGAAGGTTTGCTTCTAAATAACAAAAACCAAAAAGAATCTAATAATCAATTCTCCATAATTATCTTTATGCTCCATTCAATTTATGCAAAATTTTTGGTTTTTATCCAAAATCAGACTTTTTTAGATTTTTATCCAAAAATATCCAGAGTGGGACACGATTGAGTTATTGAACTGAACTTGGATATTTTGAATATTTTTAGCAATTGCACTTGTTAATATGTATTTCTATAAAGCATGTAAGATGCTTTTTTGTTGTTGTTTACTCACTCAGCCACATCCCCATGGACTATTTCCCCATTACCAACTCCTGGAGTATACTCAAACTCATGTCCATTTCATCGGTGATGCCATCCAACAATCTCATCCTCTGTCATCACTTTCTCCTCCCACCTTCAATCTTTCTCACCATCAGGGTCTTTTCCAGCGAGTCGGTTCTTTACATCAGGTGGCCAAAGTATTGGAGTTTCAGCTTCAGCATGTCTTTGCAATGAAAATTCAGGACTAATTTCCTTTAGAATTGACTGGTTAGATCTCCTTGTAGTCCAAGGAACTCTCAAGAATCTTCTCCCACAACACAGTTCAAAAACATCAATTCTTCAGTGCGATTTTCTTTATAGTCCAACTCTCACATCCATACATGACTACAGGAAAAACTATAGCTTTGACTAAACAGACCTTTGTTGGTAAAGTAATATACCTGCTTTTTAATATGCTGTCTAGGTTGGTCATAGCTTTCCTTCCAAGGAGCAAGCATCTTTTAATTTTATGGCTGCAGTCAACATCTGCAGTGATTTTGGAACTCAAGAAAATAAAGTCTCACAGTTTCCATTGTTTCCCCATCTATTTGCCATAAAATGATGGGACCAGATGCCATGATCTTAGTTTTCTGAATATTGAGCTTTAAGCCAACTTTTCACTCTCCTTTTTCACATTCATCAAGAGGCTTTTTAGTTCTTCTTCACTTTCTGCCATTAGGGAGCTGTCATCTGCATATCTCAGGTTATTGATATTTCTCCCGGCAATCTTGATTCCAGCTTGTGCTTCATCCAGCCTAGCATTTCTCATGATGCATTCTGCATATAAATTAAATAAACAGGGTGACAATATACAGCCTTGACAATATACTCCAGGGTGACAATATACTCCTTTCCTGATTTGGAACCAGTCTGTTGTTCCATGTCCTGTTCTAACTGTTGCTTCTCAACTTGCAAACAGATTTCTTAGGAAGCAGGTCAGGTGGTATTCCCATCTCTTTAAGAATTTTCCACAGTTTATTGTGATCCACACAGTCAAAGGCTTTGACTCTTCTTTTTTTCCCTCTTAAAAACACTTTACTTGTTTGCCTACTTTCTGTCTTTGTGAGTATTCTCTTCTGCTAAATCTTCTCACTGACCACTGGTCTAGCATTTAGTCTTCAGTGCTCTCATGTCTGCTGCCTGACCTCAGTCTCTGGACAGGAACTGAAGCTCCACCTCAAGCTGGAAGCCAAGGACACCTTAGATCAGAAAGATTCAAGAGTCTGGGTTCATTGAAATAATTCTTTTGGTATGCACCTTAGTTATCTTGGGCCAGTATTCTGGTTTCTTGATCCTGGACCCCATCAAAAGACAAGTGATCAGGACTGCTGCTGCTAAGTTGCTTCAGTCTTGTCCGACTCTGTGTGACCCCATAGATGGTAGCCCAGCAGGCTCCCCCGTCCCTGGGATTCTCCAGGCAAGAACACCAGAGTGGGTTGTCATTTCCTTCTCCATTGCATGACAGTGAAAGTGAAGTCACTCAGTTGGGTCCGACTCTTAGCAACCCCATGGACTGCAGCCAATCAGGCTCCTCCATCCATGGGATTTTCCAGGCAAGAGTACTGGAGTGGGTTGCCATTGCCTTCTCTGCTCCCTTGGCCTAATTTCTCAGCAAGACAGGAAACATTTCAGCAGGACAGTGGTAGTAGTCAAGGGGGCATTTTATGCTATCATCCCCTTTGCCAGTTATAAATACTAAATTATAAAACAATACACAGATTTAACTCCCCTCATTTCAACATGTACACTCAAAGGAAAAGCAAACAGTGTTAGTGATTGATGGCCTCTATCACTTAAACTTGGAAATCAATGGATGCCTGCATTCTTTCCACTCATTTTAACAAATTTCAAACTTGCCCTAGCCTGAGGTTAAGTGACAAATCTCATTTGATTAGCTCCTTGCAAACATCACTCCAATGAGTAATAGCAAGAGGGAGCCTCAGCATTCTTTGAAGATAGAAATAAGTTACTACCATAAGAAAAATATCTCCTTTGTAAAAACCAATTTTAAGCTTTTTCAATTAAAGTTTTTTCCATTTCTTGTTCTGTGACCATATGGTAATTTTGTCTAGGTAGTTTCAGTGATCAGTTTCAGAAAAAATAATGCTATCTTATTTTATTAGCATTGAAAACAGATACAACTTTCTTTTCATTTTTGGACAGCTTGGAAGAATAAGAAAAATTTATTATGATCTAATAACAAAAATAGTTTATACATCTGATTTATTTATAATCTCCACCCTGAGGTCTAATGTTTTTGTATTCCAGTCATCAGAAGACAATGCTTCTCTTCTATGCAGAGGTCTTCAATGTTGTCAGTCAATTATATACTATCAATGAATGCACCATGATTTGGTGTTGGAGAAGATTCTTGAGAGTACTTGGACGGCAGGGAGATTCAACCAGTCCATCCTAAAGGAAATAAGTCCTGAATATTATTTGGAAGGACTGATGCTGAAGCTGAAATTCCAATGCTTTGGCCACCTGATGTGAAGAACTGACTCATTTGAAAAGACGCTGATGCTGGGAAAAATTGAAGGTGGGAGGAAAAGGGGATGACAGAGGATGAGATGGTTGGATGGTATCACGGACTCAATGAACATGAGTTTTAGCAAGCTCTGAGAGTTGATGATGGACAGGGAGGCATGGAGTGTTGCAGTCCATGGGGTTGCAAAGAGTCAGACACGACTGAGCCACTGAACTGACTAACTGCACTATGCAATTCCATACTGTAATTCCCCCTTAATTCTCTCTAAACAGAAAATATTAATTTCTTAAAACATTTAAGGAAAAACATCTGAAGTTTCTTGTGAAAAATTATGTTTTAGTTTAAATGTTTCATATCCACAGGTGTGTGTGTGTGTGTATGTGTGTGTGTGGCTCATCACCTATACACCAAAAATCTCATGAACAGAGGAGCCCAGGGGGTCACAAAGAGTTGGGCATGATTTAGTGACCATACAACAACAATCATATCAGAGCTTCTGCAATTGCCACAGGGCATCTCTTGAATGCTCTACAAATACTTGAAGCACTTCTTTAAATTTGAGTTATAAAATACAAACAGGATGTACAAAATCACTAAACCCATATTTTATGGTATTTCTACATGGAACCGGCTACATCCTAAAGAATCTGTGCTAAAACTATTTTCTTCTTCCTCTTTCCGTGTCTCAAATGTGAACCTTACTGTATCTTATAAAATTGCATTTTCACTTTCAAAAAATCATGGAAGAAGCTTTTCACTTTGGGATTTTATTTCTGTCTCTACCTATTTCTGATCTTAACTCATAGATATGAACCCATATTGTTACTCATTTTAGCATATGGTTTTTCTTCTCCTACCAGGCACTGCAACTCTCTCTGATCTGTAACTCCATGATTTCTACACTCAGTATCCATAGAAGTGTTTCTAATTCTGATCTTTACAGCAAGAACTTTATATTGATAATTGTTTGAATGAATCTTACAATGGACAGTGAAGGAGTCTCTGTAAAACTTCTCTTTGTTATTTCTAAACATCTTCCATATTGAAATATATATATGTATATATATATATATATACATTTATATATACAGTTATGCTAGGTCTTCATTGCTTTCGGTGGGCTTTCTCTAGTTGCAGAGAGCAAGGGCTACTATCGTTGCAGTGTGCAGGCTTCTCACTGTGGTGATTTCTCTTTTGTGGAGCACTGGCTCTAGAGCCTGTGGGCTTTGGTAGTTGCAACACATGGGCTCAATAGTTGTGGTTTCCAGGCTCCAGAGCACAAGATCAGTAGTTGTGGCACATCAGCTTAGTTGCTCAGAAGCATGTGGTATCTTCCAAGACCAAGTATGGAGCCCATTTCTCCTGCATTGGCAGGCAGATTCTTTACCATTGAGCCATAAGGGCAGCCTTCTGCCATCTTTTAATTTAAATTTTTGACAGCCTCAAAACATGAGTTGATCAAAGAGAAATATTTCTCTTTTCTCAACCTTACTGTGTTTAACCTTTTCTTTTAACATTGACTACTATATTATTTAACAGAGTAAGATCTCATTGCCAATGTCACTGAGCCAATAATTGTTTTAACATTAGTTCTAAACTTAAAAGAGCTCAGAGAGAGAGGGTCCCATTTGTGAGCCGCATAAAAATATTTCTGAGGTGAGGAAGAAAACACAGTTGTCTCCTCAGCATCTGGGAACAATATGACTGGAAAGGATGCAAGTTTGAATGGAAATGTCTGCAGCTGATCAGTCAGTGTTCAAGTTAGATGGAAAAATGACTAGAAATTTATGATTTATTGTCTGCCATTCGAATAAAGATGAAAATTTTAGTGGCTGAATAAAATTAAAAACAATTTCTTCTTAGTATAAAAATACAAATGGTCCTCATGGGTAAGCATCTTTGCTCATTGTCATTCCAGGATCAAGGTCTTCTCCAGTCTGTGTTGTTTTCTCTAGGACTTGAGATTCCTTGATACTCACTCAGAGGATGGGAGGGGGAAAAAAAAAAGGGGGAGGAGGTGTTTTGTTAATGTTGTTGTTCAGTCCCTAAGTTTTGTCTCTTTGAGACTCCATGGATTATAGCATGCCAGTTATCCCTGGCCTTCACTATTTGCTAGAATTTGCTCAAATTCATGTCCATTAACTCAGTGATGCTATCTAATCATCTCATCCTCTGCCACCACCTTCTCATCTTGCCCTCAGTCTTTCCTAGCATTGGGTCTTTTCTAATGAGTTGGCTCTTTGTATCAAGTAGCCAACATATTGCAGCTTCACCTTTAGCATCAATCCTTCCAATGAATATTCAGGGAGAATTTCCTATAGGATTGACTTGTTTGATCTCCTTGCAATCCAAGAGACTCTCAAGAGTCTTCTCCAGCAACACAATTTGAAAGCATCAATTCTTCAGCACTCAGCCTTCTTTATGCTCCAACTTTTACATCCTTACGTGACTACTGGAGAAATTAAAGCTTTGACCATATGGACCTTTGTTGGCAAAATGATGTCTTTGGGTTTTAATATACTGTCTAGATTTTCCATGACGTTTCTTCCAAAGAGCAACCATCTCTTAATTTCATGACCGCAACCACTGTCTGTAGTGATTTTGGAGCCCAGGAAAATAAAATCTATCATTTCTTCTACTTTTTTCTCTTCTATTTGCCATGAAGTGATGGGACCAGATGCGATGATCTTAGTTTTTGTTTTTTTTTTTGAATGTTGAGTTTCAAGCCAGGTTTTCACTTTCTTCTTTCACCCTCATCAAAGGCTCTTTAGTTCCTCTTCATTTTTTTACCATTAGAGTGCATCATCTGCATATCTATAGAGTGGGAAATGGAAACCCACTCTAGTATTTTTGTCTGGAAAATCCTACAGACAGAGGAGCCTGGTGGGCTACAGGCCATGGGGTTGCAAAGAGTCAGATACAACTGAGCAAATGAACACATCTGCATATCTGAGGTTGTTGACATTTCTTCCATCAATCTTGATTTCAGCTTGTGATTCATCCAGCCTGGCATTTCACATTATGTAGACTGCGAGTAAGTTAAATAAATAGAATGACAATAGACAGTCTTATACTCTTTTCCCAATTTTGAACCAGTCAGTTGTTCCATGTCCAGTTCTCACTTCTGTTTCTGGGCCCACAAACAAGTTTCTCAGGAAGCAGGTAGTGAGGTATTCCCATCTCTTTAAGAATTTTCCAGTTTGCTGTGATCCACACAGTTAAAGCCTTTAGTGTAGTCAGTGAAGCAGAAGTAGATTCCCCCCCGCCTCTGGAATTCCCTTGCTTTCTCTATGATTCAATGTATGTTGGTAATTTGATCCCTGGCTCCTCTGTCTTTTCTCACTAGGCTTGTACATGTGGAAGTTCATGTGGAGGAAGTATACCTA
>SJYT01079733.1:0-118833 GCA_006410635.1 Cephalophus harveyi | reverse complement strand
ACTTAGCCACATAAAAGCTCTGATAAAAATGTACAAGATTGATGTTGATTTCATGCCTGCTAGAAAAACATCCATGTGGCAACCCACTGATCAAATGAGTAATTTTGAATTTTGTGCGTTATTACTTAAGAAATATATTTGTTAAGGTTATAAAGTCCATAGACACTAGCTCCTTTGATGGATCAGGGCAAAGTGAAAAATGTTCTGGAGAGAATTCAACATTCTGGATGCCTTTAAGAACATTTCTGATTCATGGGTTGGTCAAAATGGCAACATGAACAGAAGCTTGGAAGTTGATTCCTACTCTCGTGGGTGACTTTGAGGGAGTCAAAACTTCAATGGAGGAAGGAACTTCAGCTGCGGTAGAAATAGCAAGAAACTAGAATTAGATGTGTAGCCTAAAGATGTGACTGAATTGCTGCAATTTCATAATAAAATTTTAACAGATGAGGAGTTGCTTCTTATGAGTGAGCAAAGAGAAGGGTTTCCGGAGGAGGAATCCAGTCCTGGTGAAGACTGTTGACATGACAATAAAGGATTCAGAACATAAACTTAATTGATTAAACAACAGCTGCGTTTAAGAGGACTGACTCCAATTTAGAAAGAAGACTGTGGGCAGAATGCTATCAAACAGAGTTGCAAACAACAGAGAAATCATTCATGAAAAGAGAAGATAATGCGATGTTTCACTGCTGTCTTATTTTAAGAAATTGCCACAGCCACGCCAACCTTCAGCAGCTACCACTCCGATCTGTCAGCAGGCATCAACGTCAAGGCAAGAACCTCTGCCAGCAAAATGACGACAATTTGCTGAAGGCTCAGATGCTGGTTGGGCTTGCCTGGTGGCTCAGATGGTAACAAATCCACCTGCAATGCGAGAGACCCTGGTTCGGGTTCGATCCCTAGATTGGGAAGATCCCCTGGAGAAGGAAATGGCAACCCATTCCAGTATTCTTGCCTGGTGATCCCGTAGACCGAGGAGCCTGGTGGGCTGCAGTCTATGGGGCCACAGAGAACAGGACACGACTGAGCACACGCAGCACAGACAGATGCTGGCTAGGACTTTTCATCAGCCAAGAATTTTTAAATTAAGATATATATGTTGCTTTTTAAGATACACTACTGTTGCACACTTAATAGACTACAGAATCGTGAACATAACTTTTGTATGCATAAGGGAAGCAAAAACTGAGTGTGACTTGCTTTATTGTGATATTGGCTTTGTTGTGGTGGTCTGGAACTGAAACTTCATCATCTCCAAAGTCTGTCTGTATTTGTAAAGATGGTAAAAATACCTGCCGGATATGAATCGAACAGAGTAAGAATAGAACAAAATACTTGACAAGATTTAATACAATGCACTGTTTCTTTTAGCCAAAAACCAAGTCTTGACAACCACTCAGCTGTGTGTGCAGGTATAAGTGTGTGTATACCTGTTCTGCTATGAAACACATAGCGAAATTTTATTTCAAATTTGAAAAAAAAATGCAGTTGCAAAGGGACTCAGTTGGTAACTAATTTTAAAATACTTAAATTGATGATATTCTGCCTATCTTTTGTATTTTGAGAGCTAAAAAACTTGCCTAGGTATGAATTTTGGTAAGGGAAAATAGTTTTGTTATTATTTATTACTGAATTTGCCAGAATAACTTATATACAACTTCATTTCAGGATAGTAATTCAGTTGTCAAAACTAATTCTCATAATTTTATTGTTTTCACATTTTATTAAATTTAGAATCCTTTGAATATTCTTATATCATGTATTCAGTATATTTTTGGACTAAGTTATTTAAATGTTTCCCTGAAGGTTGTGACATATATACATTTATGTACATATATATTAAATAGTAGATAATTATATATATATATAATATTAGCTTATATACATGTATGTGTACTTATATGCATAAATAAATATACATGTATACTTATATAGCTGTCTCTTATACACATCTAGATGTGTATAAGAGACAGGTGTTGGAGAAGACTCTTGAGAGTCCCTTGGACTGCAAGGAGATCCAACCAGCCCATTCTGAAGGAGATCAGCCCTGGGATTTCTTTGGAAGGAATGATGCTAAAGCTGAAACTCCAGTACTTTGGCCACCTCATGCGAAGAGTTGACTCATTGGAGAAGACTCTGATGCTGGGAGGGATTGGGGGCAGGAGGAGAAGGGGACAACCGAGGATGAGATGGCTGGATGGCATCATGGACTCGATGGACATGAGTCTGAGTGAACTCCGAGAGATGGTGATGAACAGGGAGGCCTGGCGTGCTGCGATTCATGGGGTCGCAAAGAGTCGGACACGACTGAGCGACTGAACTGAACTGAATGCAACTGGTGAGTTTAAGCTGAAGTAGATGTTTATTTACAGTTTGAAAAATCCCAGGGTCTCTAAGAATTGTGCTAAGTCTTTGCCTGTGCTCTGTAAATGGAACAACAAAGTCTGGATGACAGCATGCATGTTTACAACATGGTTGGCTTTATATTGTAAGTTCCACTGTTGAGACCTACTTCTCAGTTAAAAAAGAGAAAAGAGAATCCTTTCAAAATATTACAGCTCATTGACAATGCACTTAGCCACATAAAAGCTCTGATAAAAATGTACAAGATTGATGTTGATTTCATGCCTGCTAGAAAAACATCCATGTGGCAACCCACTGATCAAATGAGTAATTTTGAATTTTGTGCGTTATTACTTAAGAAATATATTTGTTAAGGTTATAAAGTCCATAGACACTAGCTCCTTTGATGGATCAGGGCAAAGTGAAAAATGTTCTGGAGAGAATTCAACATTCTGGATGCCTTTAAGAACATTTCTGATTCATGGGTTGGTCAAAATGGCAACATGAACAGAAGCTTGGAAGTTGATTCCTACTCTCGTGGGTGACTTTGAGGGAGTCAAAACTTCAATGGAGGAAGGAACTTCAGCTGCGGTAGAAATAGCAAGAAACTAGAATTAGATGTGTAGCCTAAAGATGTGACTGAATTGCTGCAATTTCATAATAAAATTTTAACAGATGAGGAGTTGCTTCTTATGAGTGAGCAAAGAGAAGGGTTTCCGGAGGAGGAATCCAGTCCTGGTGAAGACTGTTGACATGACAATAAAGGATTCAGAACATAAACTTAATTGATTAAACAACAGCTGCGTTTAAGAGGACTGACTCCAATTTAGAAAGAAGACTGTGGGCAGAATGCTATCAAACAGAGTTGCAAACAACAGAGAAATCATTCATGAAAAGAGAAGATAATGCGATGTTTCACTGCTGTCTTATTTTAAGAAATTGCCACAGCCACGCCAACCTTCAGCAGCTACCACTCCGATCTGTCAGCAGGCATCAACGTCAAGGCAAGAACCTCTGCCAGCAAAATGACGACAATTTGCTGAAGGCTCAGATGCTGGTTGGGCTTGCCTGGTGGCTCAGATGGTAACAAATCCACCTGCAATGCGAGAGACCCTGGTTCGGGTTCGATCCCTAGATTGGGAAGATCCCCTGGAGAAGGAAATGGCAACCCATTCCAGTATTCTTGCCTGGTGATCCCGTAGACCGAGGAGCCTGGTGGGCTGCAGTCTATGGGGCCACAGAGAACAGGACACGACTGAGCACACGCAGCACAGACAGATGCTGGCTAGGACTTTTCATCAGCCAAGAATTTTTAAATTAAGATATATATGTTGCTTTTTAAGATACACTACTGTTGCACACTTAATAGACTACAGAATCGTGAACATAACTTTTGTATGCATAAGGGAAGCAAAAACTGAGTGTGACTTGCTTTATTGTGATATTGGCTTTGTTGTGGTGGTCTGGAACTGAAACTTCATCATCTCCAAAGTCTGTCTGTATTTGTAAAGATGGTAAAAATACCTGCCGGATATGAATCGAACAGAGTAAGAATAGAACAAAATACTTGACAAGATTTAATACAATGCACTGTTTCTTTTAGCCAAAAACCAAGTCTTGACAACCACTCAGCTGTGTGTGCAGGTATAAGTGTGTGTATACCTGTTCTGCTATGAAACACATAGCGAAATTTTATTTCAAATTTGAAAAAAAAATGCAGTTGCAAAGGGACTCAGTTGGTAACTAATTTTAAAATACTTAAATTGATGATATTCTGCCTATCTTTTGTATTTTGAGAGCTAAAAAACTTGCCTAGGTATGAATTTTGGTAAGGGAAAATAGTTTTGTTATTATTTATTACTGAATTTGCCAGAATAACTTATATACAACTTCATTTCAGGATAGTAATTCAGTTGTCAAAACTAATTCTCATAATTTTATTGTTTTCACATTTTATTAAATTTAGAATCCTTTGAATATTCTTATATCATGTATTCAGTATATTTTTGGACTAAGTTATTTAAATGTTTCCCTGAAGGTTGTGACATATATACATTTATGTACATATATATTAAATAGTAGATAATTATATATATATATAATATTAGCTTATATACATGTATGTGTACTTATATGCATAAATAAATATACATGTATACTTATATAGGGGCTTCTCAGGTGTAATGAGTGGTAAAAAAATCCACCCACCAATGCAGGAGACACGGGTTCAATCCCTGGGTCAGGAAGATCCCTTGGAGCAGGGCATGGCCACCCACTCCAGTATTCTTGCCTGGAGAATTCCATAGACAGAAGAACCTGGTGGGCTACAGTCCATAGGGTCTCAAAGAGTCGGACACAAATGAAGTGACTTAGCAGGCATACATCCCTATACAGAGAGAGGCACGTATATAAATTTGGATTAGCCGATGGAACCAGGTTTCTGAATTAGGTTTTATTGAATCAGTTAAGACACAGCTAAGTAATAGAATCATATGTGAAACTGTAACAGAAAGAGATTTAAATCCATTTTCTCAGATGAGGACCACGGTAGCCTGAGAGCAGAGTCCTTTTCATACGATTTAGTGGGAACTAGTTATGAGAGCCGCAGCCTCTCTCTCGTTTTTCCAGGCTATGGAAAGTTCTTTTAACATTAACACACTGATAAGTTGGAGAGTTCGATTGCATTAGAGAAGAGCAGAGAAGTTCTTCTGCCCTCCGTATGCCTGACGGTCTAAGAGTCCAAGGAAAGAGCCATTGTGAGAATTGGAGCGATTGCTTGATGGGTGGGTTTCTTTTCCTGGACGTTAATACATTAAGAGGGCTTTCCCAGGGGACCTCCAGCCTCTCGAGGACTTCAAAGGAGGCCTCGAGCAGCCCTCCCGGTTTTCTCTCTTCGTTATGGCAGGTGGAGAGCCTCTCAGGGGCTGCTAGTGCTGCTTCTAGCCGCACAGGTCACGTCAATTTCTGCAGCTCCTCCCGCGCTCTGCCTCTCGCCCTTGCCGCGGCGTTGGGGGCTTTGTCCTAATGCACAGTCTGAACTGGTCACATTGCTGTAGGCTTTGATGTTCCGACAGTGTTTATGTGGTTAGTAGCTGCTTCGAGGGGGTGTATCCATAGATGATGGATATCAAGCTGAGAGCTATGTGTGACCCAGCTCATTTAGTTTTTAGACGACTCTGTGAGCTAGGTGATCTTATTTTCTGCATTTCAGAGATGGGAAACTGAAGCTCAGAATGTTATGTAACTTACCAGAAGTGTCAGAGCTTGGGCTGGATACAAGGTATGAACACGTGATGTCTGATTCTGCAACTGACTCTTCCTGCTTCCCAGTTAGTTAGGAAAAAAAAAAAAAAATTGAGTGGTAAAATTGCCTGCGTCAGTGTCTGGGAAATGGGAACAGAGGAGAATGATGTGTCACGTATCTAGCTGATTAGCGTGGCATGCATAAGAAGTTACAACGTTTGGATGAGTCACACAAATTAAAGGCATGTCTGGGGTGCAATTCTGTGCTGTTTATGGATTTATATGCTAATTCAAGTCACAAGGAAGCTGGAAAATAAATTCCAGCTTATCAACAAGTTTATTTTCCTATCTTTATTTTTTTTTTTCGTCTGTTTTCTATCAACACATCAAAATTCCCAAGTATTCCTTTTCATAGTCTAGAAGAGTTTTTTAAGAGGGTTGATTTGACAGACTCAGAATAAAATCCCTAAGGGAATCTAACATTGCAAGTAGTAAAACAGCTATTTGTAAATGGTAAGGAGCTGTGTGTTACCGATAGCCAGATCTTTCTAAAAATGATTTCCTTTCTGTTTGACTTATTTTGTAAACACAGAAGTATAAACGATACAGTTGAAGAATATATTTTTCTTCAAAAATGAATACCAGGGGTAGACAAAGACTGTGGTTGGAGTAAACGTTTTCATCCTAATATTTACAGCCATGAAATCTATAGTACGGGCCATGACCTCCCTGGCTCACATTGGATAGGACAGCTGAAAAATACCTTAGTGATATATGCTTTTGGTGTTAGAAAGCCAACCGACACCCTTTGAAAACATTTTATATCACGATAAGCTCCCTTCAGTAGTCTGGAAGGTGACATTTCACTTTCTTTCGAATCTGAAAATCAACACATAGGCCCTCACAAAATTCTCTGCTTGTCGCTTGCTATACCTATCATGCTATGCCCACCTTACTCCACGAGAGGGCAGTACAGCTATTATCATTCTGGCCTGCCAGCTCCGACTCACTTTTCCTGATGCTATTACAGAATATCGTAGAAAGCATACATTAATTTAAAATAAACTGCACACATTTATTTTAAAAGCACTTAGCGTGTACCTGATGGCTAATAGATGTGAACTGTTCGGAGCCCTGATGCCTAGAGAGTTAGGGAACGTAATGAATTTGGCAGTTTTTAAAAGAAAATTGGGGGAGATAGACAAATATGAACCAAATTTCTTCATTTGCCTTAATGCCTTACGGGAAAAGAATCAGAAATAATGAAGAACCGTTATGAACAAGCTGGTAGGTATAAGTATTGGTTTACATTTAAATGAAAATAGCACACAAGAGGAGAAGGGATGTGTTTCAAATAGTTTCCAGCACCTCATTTGAAATGCAAAAGAGCAATCTGTGTTTATATTCACTTAGGTGGATGCCTCTGGTTTGCTCGGTCCTTCTTAAAGATTTGTTTTTATTTACCTTGGCAAGGCTCATTTGGAACTTGAGATGGAGGCTGTGTAAAGACTTCTTCAACGTGAGGCCTAGAAGTTTTGATACCAGTTGGGGGAAAGAAGAGCCTAGTGATGTGAACATGCTTCACAAAAGGGACAGAGTGGACCCAAGCGATATATTAGGATGTTATTCTCTTTCATTGGCAAATCTTAAAAGAATAAATTTATAAACACAAGGCACCAGAAATAAAAACATCCTCTTGTTCTATTTCCTGCAATGACAAGAGATATATATTCTAGATTGCAGACAGAGCTGCCTTGGAGATAAATTGTCTGATTTCAGCATCTCAGCAGTGGATAATAGATTCCCCTCAGAACCACATAATTAAAAAATGACATTTCTGCTACTCTGTGCCAACTCGGTACTGTTGCTGCCCCTGGCTTCCGGGCCCCAGAGCCCTGTAGGGTACAACCAAACAAATTTTGCATTATTCAGTGGGACAATGTAAGGTCGTGTTAACAGAAAAATTTCCTTCTGGGGGGACCAGAGGACTTTATTATATTCTTCTCTACAAATTGCTCTTTCTGCTTTTATTCTCTCTCTCCCTCTTTTTTAACCCTGCCAACAGGAAAAGGATATGAATGATGAGATTAGGACATCCTCTTATTGCAAGTGAGCGAGATGAAAGAGACATATGTGACTAGCAGAATAAATTAAGAGCCTAATTTTAGCACTTTTTTTTTCCTCCCAACAGAAATTCAGAATCAGCCGAAGATGAAGCCAAATGTTATGAGAAAATATGTAAATCAATGTGCTTCTTAGGTCCATATCTTCGGATGTCTTTTGGATGAGAAGGTTAATCCTTATATGGACTCCCCCTCCTTGGGAGTTTCCTGAAAGGCGATTGCCTGCAGCTTGCACGTCTGCTATTTAGGGGCCTCTGAGTTCACTGTATGTCTCTAAAAAAGTGTGTGTGCCAGACAAGCCTCCAATTAACAGGTACTAAAGTGTAAATGGATTTCCAAATGTCACGTAGCTGGTAATTAGTGAAACCAGGACTAGCAATGGATCTCTCGATTCCTATTTGGGATGTTTAAATAACAGCCAGCATTCTGCAGGTGTCTTTATTTCAACTAATAAAAGCCCACATAGGAATATTCTTACTAAAAAGATAATACAAGGCTCCTTAGATACATCCAATGCAATGAATCTAAATGTTGATATTTGAACCCCCAATTTGAGAATGTTGGGAACTCTCCACGCAGAATTTCAGTCCAAAGATCACCACTGATGGTCCCGTGACCCTGAGGGTCTCTCTGTAACTTCCATGTATCCACTGTTCTCATGAGCAAAAACAGCTACGGTTACCTGGACTGAACAGCCTTTCTCTTAGACACGTAATCTCCTGTGTCTACTAACAAAAGCTAAAAAAGTGTAAAGAAGGGTGATTACAGATTTTGATCAATGCATAATGACTAGAAATCACCGTGGTAGGCTAGAGATCAAGAGAAGAGTTTGTGGAATAAGCTGTTCTTACGGTTACTCCTGATTTGCCCTGTGAGCTTGGTAGTCTGGGGCAGTGGTGGCAATCACGTGCTGTTCTCGTAGAGATGTGAGAGCTATGGGTGTGGACTGGTATGATTTTGGCCCAGTTAGCTGGTATGCTTTGATCAATGCATAATGACTAGAAATCACCGTGGTAGGCTAGAGATCAAGAGAAGAGTTTGTGGAATAAGCTGTTCTTACAGTTACTCCTGACTTGCCCTGTGAGCTTGGTAGTCTGAGGCAGTGGTGGCAATCACGTGCCGTTCTCGTAGAGATGTGAGAGCTATGGGTGTGGACTGGTATGATTTTGGCCCAGTAGCTGGTATGTAGTAAGCTCTAAGAAAATATTAACCCAGAGGTACACAAAAATGCTTATCCCTATTATTTAAAATCCATCAATATTCTTGATTTTCACTCAATGTATTAATACACTGTGGATTCAGAACACAGACTGTCAGAGTTCAAATTCAACTCCTTGTTATTACGTGTATGACTTTGACATTGGGTTAAACTCTCTGCACTACTGTTTACTTTTTTTTTTTTTTAACATAATAGGAATGATAATACTACCCCCCCTTCACTGGGTTGTTAAATAAATTAATACATGTAGTACAATCATGGAATGCTTCATTATTCAACAGGGATTACTATGAATTGTAGAAGCAATAGTAGCAGTGGTCATACATTTATTTTAGATTTACCTTTGGGAAGATAAACTGCTCATCAAAAGCATGCAAGTCTATTTACTTCTACAAACCTAAGAAATATGCTATTCTACTAGAGCATGGGGAATGGAGAAGAAAATGATGGCATAAAGCAATTTGCATCGTATGGTGGTTCTCTTTGCTCACTGGGACATAATCGTGCTAATGATAGGCATAACTCTGGTGTGACAGAAAATCAGTTACATGATCGGAATGTCTGCCATACTGCCAAATCCATATGTTGAAATTCTAACACCCAGTGTGATGGTATTAGATGGAATGTGTTGGTTTTTAATTATATTCTTATATTTCTAAAAATTATACTATCACAATGTGAAAATACATATGCATAAAGTTTTCCATTTAACTAGCATTAATAAATATAAAATGCTGGAGGCGTACAACAGGGGAAAGACATCATTTTCAATAAATCAAGTTGGACTACTTCCTCATACTATATACAAAAATAAACTCAAAACAGATTAAAGACTTAAATGTAAGACCTAAAATTATAAACTTCCTAGAAGAAAACATAGGCAATACACTCTTTGACATTGATCTTAGCAATATTTTTTGGATCTGTCTCCTCAGGCAAAATGAAAAAGTAAGAATAAATAAACAAGACCATATTAAGCTAAAATGTACAAAAGGAACCATTAACAAAATGACAAGGCAAACTACTGAGTGGGAGAAGATATTTGCAAATTATATTTTCAGTAAGGAGTTAATATCCAAAGCATATAAAGAAATTATATAACTCATAAAAAAAGCAACCCAAAACCAATTCGATTACAAAAGAGACAGAGGACCTGAGTGACATTTCTCCAAAGAAGACTTACAGATGGCCCACAGGTATGAAAATATGCTCCTCATGACTGATCATGCTGCTGCTGCTGCTGCTAAGTCGCTTCAGTCGTGCCCGACTCTGTGCGACCCCATAGACGGCAGCCCACCAGGCTCCCCCATCCCTGGGATTCTCCAGGCAAGAACACTGGAGTGGGTTGCCATTTCCTTCTCCAAGGCATGAAAGTGAAGAGTGAAAGTGAAGTTGCTCCGACCCTCAGCGACCCCATGGACTGCAGTCTTCTAGGCTCTTCTCCCATGGGATTTTCCAGGCAAGAGTACTGGAGTGGGGTGCCGTTGCCATGAGAGAAAGGCAAATCGAGACTACAGTGAGCTATCACATCACACCTGTGAACATCCTCTGTGAGTAAAAAGACAAGAGGTAACCAGTGCTGGAGAGGATGTGGCGGAAAGGGAAGGCTCACCCCCTGCTGGTGGGAACATATGTTGGTGAAGTCACTCTCAGTCACTCAGTCATTTGTGACTCTGCGACCCTATGGACTGCAGCCTGCCACGCTCCTCTGTCCGTGAGATTTTCCTGGCAAGAATACTGGAGTGGGTTGTCATTTCCTCCAGCAGGAGAATTTCCTGACCTAGGGATGGAAGCTGCATCTCCTGTGTCTCTTGCATTGCAGGCAGATTCTTTACTGTTGAGCCACTAGGGAAGCCCCTGGAAAACAATATGGAGGTTCCTAAAAAATTAAAAATAGAACTACCATACAATCCACCAATTCCCCTTCTAGGTACTTACTCAAAGGGAAAAAAAAAATATTTAACTTGAAAATATACATGCACCCCATGTTCACTGCTGCATTATTTACTATAGCCAAGATGTGGAAGCAACCTAAATATCCATCAATATATGAATGAATAAAGAAGAGGTGGTAGATAGTTACCATGGAATATTACTCGCCATAAGAAAGAATGCAACCTCGCCATTTGCCAAAACTTGGATGAATCCAGAAGGTATGATGGGAAGTGAAATAAGTCAAACAGAATGTTAAATACTATATTTCCTGTGTCTCTTGCATTGCAGGCAGATTCTTTACTGTTGAGCCACTAGGGAAGCCCCTGGAAAACAATATGGAGGTTCCTAAAAAATTAAAAATAGAACTACCATACAATCCACCAATTCCCCTTCTAGGTACTTACTCAAAGGGAAAAAAAAAATTAACTTGAAAATATACATGCACCCCATATTCATTGCTGCATTATTTACTATAGTCAAGAAGTAGAAGCAACCTAAATATCCATCAATATATGAATGAATAAAGAAGAAGTGGTAGATAGTTACCATGGAATATTACTTGCCATAAGAAAGAATGCAACCTTGCCATTTGCCAAAACTTGGATGAATCCAGAAGGTATGATGGGAAGTGAAATAAGTCAAACAGAATGTTAAATACTATATGATCTTACTTATATGTAGAATCATAAAAGCAAAACAAACAAACAAAAATAGAAACAGACTTATAGATACAGAGAGCAAACTGCTGGCTGCCAGAGAGCTGAGGAATAGAGGGACAGGCAAGTGAAGGAGATGAAGAGGTACTCACTTCCAGATATAAGATAAATACGTTGTGTCGTGTGAACTTAATACACAGCATAAGGAATATAGTCAGTATACTCTAACGGTGATGGATGATAGATTATATACTATGATAGATTATATACTGTGAAATGGTGACCATTTCACAATGTATTTTTCAAATCACTATGTTGTACACTTTAAACTAGCATAATGATCTTATAATGCAATTACTTAACATAAGACCAGTGAAATCGGGTGTATGTCTTCCCTCAAGTTTATAAGATAGGTAGCATTGTTCTCCCCACTTTAGAGAGACATCAATTAGAAATTAGAGGTTTAAATTATTTTCCTAAACACAAATTCCAGATTCTGTTCTCTTTGTACTAAAAGTAGCTTTTATTCATTGAGTACCTAAAAAGATTGTCACTTTGCAAACATTATGTGTAAGCCCCATGATGCCATTGTAAAAATGACTAGCATCCTTTATTTAAGCATTCAAAAACTAAATTTGGAGATGCAATGTCCCTCATGCAACTTAAATGAGCATATTTATGGTTCTTATAATTATCACTACTCACTTCACCTGAGGACACAAGGCTGATTAAAAAATATGTATTCTTTTCTGTATATCATCTTGAATTCATATCTAAAAGGGATTAGTAGAAATTTCAGTTTACCATGTGTTCTTTATTAAAATGAAAACATAAACAATAGATGTCTGCATAGTCATGGTTAAATGAATAATATATGTTTTTAATTCTGTAAAGTAGATAGAAGTAGATAATATTATTTTAATAAAGTTGAATAACACTCACACACACACACACACACACTGTCATATACATACACACACAGACAACTTATCTATGACAACTAAACAAAAGTAGACACAAAAGACCTTTGTTCTTCATTTCTTTATAAAGTTCTCTCCATGTGGTTTTCGGTGAGTGCTCTAGTGACAAGCAACACACTGACTATAACCTAATTGCTGTTCAGAATTAAGTCTGGGTTTTGACCTCTGTTCAGCTTGGAAAGTCAAACTTTCCAAGTTTATCCTGGTGCACTTGTGTGTCTGGTGGCCAAGAATTTATTTGTGTGATGACTTCAAGGAAGAATTCTCTGAAGGACAAAGAGGAGCAAACAGAGAAGCTTAGACAAGACTCAATTGTTTGTCCAAAGAGGGATTTGGAATAGAACATTCAGTTTAGTTTTCCATAGATGTTCCCCTGAAGGAAGAGGAATCACATTTGGGATCAGATCAGCAAAGATTAAGGGAAGAAAGCAACGTTAGGAAAAATATTAATACGTTGTTTTCACTCTGACGTGGGAGATAGCAGGCAAGGAAGGGAGTCATCTCTCTACCCCTTCCAACCATGGCGTTGTTCTTCCGAGGCTCAGAGCACACAGTGAATGTTGATATCTTTATCTGCAGAGTTCCATGACCTCTGCTGGTGGCATGTCTTCAGGGCAAGTGCCAGAGACCACCGTGTAGGATACTTTGCAAGACTGGGCACTGTGGAGACATTTCCAAGAAATACTCCCTAAGGCTGTCGGAGGAAGAGAGGAGGCAGTGGAACTTCCTACATGGAGCAGGCACAGTGTCTAGGGCTCCCCAGAAGCAATCAGGTGAAACTGCACAGAGGAGTTTCTGTGAGAATCTTTTAAGTTCCTTGTGGGGGAAACTCCAATAGAAAAAGTTTCTTTATACATTCACCTTTAGTGGTCTTGGATAAGAAGAGATATCAAATATTGAATTGATATTCTTTTATTTAAAAAGAAAAAAATAAATCCTTAAGTGCACTTTAAAGCAAATAGACATATATATATTCCTTCAATGAGTTCGGGTACACCAAATGACTCCCAACATATCCAGTGGCTTGAGTAAAAAATACATTTGGAGAGGGGCAGAGTTTGGCCAAGTAGCTCTCCTCCACGTGATTATTCAGGACCCAAATCTGAATGAGGCTCTGTAATCTTCTATGCGCAGCTCCCAAAATTGTCCTGGATGCTATTCCCCTTTTGATAGCCAAAGGGAAAAAAGAGAATTCGGTTGCATATGGAAAATCTTATAGGTCAAGATTGTAAATAGAACGTTTCTCTTCTGTCTGCATTCTACTGATCAGAAAATACTTCTGGTGGGACACAGCTGTTGGAAAGCTGTCCAATGGCATGTGTGAGCCTAAGGGGAAAAGGATATCAGTTCAGTTCAGTTCAGTCACTCAGTCGTGTCCGACTCTTTGCGACCCCGTGGACTGTAACCTACTAGGCTTCTCCGTCCGTGGGATTCTCCAGGCAAGAATACTGGAGTGGATTGCCATTTCCTTCTCCAGGGGATCTTCCTGACCCAGGGATCGACCCCAGGTCTCCCGCATTGGAGGCAGACACTTTAACCTCTGAGCCACCAGGGAAGCGTAAAGGATATAGGTTTTGGCAAATAGTCAGCAGTCTTTGCTCACATTCAGTGGACATCTTTAGCTTAGTTTTATAACATACTCTGCTGTTAATGTTTCTTAATATGTTCTATTTTGAGGGATGACCTCTTAATATAGGGCGTATAGATAGTAAGTACTCAATAAATCCTTGCTGAATCAACAAATAAGTCATATTTTACAAAATAAACTTAATTTTTAAGTGACCCATAAAAGGTGTAATGAACATTAACCATTATATTTTGTTATGTAAAGAAAAAATTTACTTGAAACTTAATTCATTTGATCACTCAATGAATTTAGTAAGTGTATATTGATGGAAAAATCTATGATTTGCCAGTGTCTTAGGTATAGGGAATACAGCAGTGAAAAAGATTATTCAATTTCTTAATCTAACAGAGAATACACTCTAGTGTTAAAGGCAGTCAGTGAACAAATGAACAGTGATATACCCATTCATTCTGCATCGTAAATTACACTGAAGTTAATGCAATTAATTTTATTACATTCGTGAATTTAATACATTGCTTGAAATATTTGAGGCACTATTTTAGGTGCTAGAGATATGAATGAAAATAAAATACAAAATTATTTTCCTTCAGAGAGCTTATATTCTAATTAGATGACTTGTTCAGTCACTGAGTCACGTCTGGGGCTCTTTTGCGACCCTATAGGTTGTAACCCACCACATGGAATTCCCAGGCAAACATACTGGAGTGAATTTCCACTTTACTTCTCCAGGGGAAATTCCTGACTCAGGGATTGAACCCACAGTTCCTTCTGTGTCTCCTCCGTGGCATGCAGAGTCTTTATCACCAAGCCACCGGCAAATGCCAGCACATTACAGGTAGGGAGGCTGGAGCAGGAGGGAACAGGTGGGCCCGTTTCCTAAGCTGTGTTCAAGAACAGTGGTGGTGGTGAAATCTCTGAGTGTAGGGACCTACAGAAAGCAGGAACTGGACCAGAGTACGTCTGGGGGGCCCTTGTGTAAAAGCCCAGCTAGGGATCTCCACAACTCAGCCCCCGGCCAGAGGGGACGAGCCCAGGCTGGGACTCCAATCTTGGGCACTCTTCCATGATCTGATGGGGAAATGAGTCCAGAGTCCCCAGACTGCTAGCACAAGGGATGCCTGGTTTACAATGTCATCATGAAAGATGAAAGACCAAGGGCTGGGTACAGTTTTATTTCTCAGAAGAGAGGTTGCAGAGGCTGAGATTACAGCTGTAGGGTTGGGGCAACCGTGAGAGGCTGCTCCCGTCTCCCTGAGATGTGTGTCCACCCAAGACCATGAAAGGTTGTCCTTGAACCATACAAAAACCTCGGGATCCGTGGCCTCCAGAGGAGAAGAATTGAATCCGGGGCCAGAGATGAGGCTTGATCGCTCAGAGCTTTTGTGTAATAAAGTTTTATTAAAGTATAAAGGAGATAGAAAAAGCTTCTGACATAGACCTCAGAAGGGGGTAGAAAGAGTTCCCTCTTGCTAGGGTTAGCAATAGAGCTATATACTCGACAATGAATCCAAAAAATTGCTGGAGGTTGTACAGACCTCACCAGACCTACTCCCATAATTTACATTTTAAGATAACAGGATTAGCCAGAAGGTTTAATCCAGAGACTGTTCTTAGGCAGGATGCATTATTGTTATATAATCCTAAGGAATGTGGAGGAAAAAAAATTTTGTCCTTTCTTCCTCCTTGAGAATTCCAGACCCCTCTCTCCTTGGGGATGCATAGACTTCTTATCAATCTGCCTAGGAAATGACTCTCTCAACCACACGAAGAGCAAGCAAGATACGGTGGGAAGTCTGCATTCTTGGGATGCTGACTCGGGTGATGGTGCCCCTTCTCTCTTAAGGGAGGAAGGGGACTTCAAACACAGCTGTATTATCGAGAACCCACCAACTAAGGGATAGGCATGGAGTGGGGGGAAGCTGGGAGCCACCTTTGACCCAGGTACCTAAACAATTCCATCTTAGGAAACCATCAGTCTACCAGGATGAAATATGAGGAGACAGGCCAAATTTATGGCTGACCTTTCTGATATAAGCTCAAGTTCCTCATAACTCAGTTGGTAAACAATCAGCCTGCAATGCAGGAGACCCCGGTTTGATTCCAGGGTCGGGAAGATCCGCTTGAGAAGGGATAGGTTACCCACTCCATTATTCTTGGGCTTACCTTGTGGCTCGGCTGATAAAGAATCCACCTGCAGTGTGGGAAACCTGGGATGGATCCCTGGGTTGGGAAGATCCTCTGGAGAAGAGAAAGGCTACCCACTCCAGTACTCTGGCCTGGAGGATTCCATGGACTGTAAAGAGGTGGACAAAACTGAGCGACTTTCACTTTCACGTGCCACAAAACTACCTTTATTGTCAAGAGCTATGGCAGCAGCTTGTAGATTTACGCCCCTTTTCACAGACCCATGATGTCAGCCACCTCACACCCACATTATGGAAGTATGTGGTGAGACAATCCTCTATGAGTTCCTTGAATTCCTACACGTCTCTCCAGGTATGTCAAGAATGCCAGGCCTTCAGTGCTCTTCAGCTTGGCCACTTCCCAGGGTTGTGTTTGTAGAGTGCAGTCTTGAAAGATGAAATAATGTTGCTTCAGGGACAGAAAGCCGGTTTGCCTGTGGGTCATTCTAGTGGATTATGCTAAGTCAGAATATCCTGGCAGGAGTGAAAATTCACTGAACGTGTAGCATCTCTCTTGCCCTCTCCTCATGTAGGACTTGGGGGCAAGTAAAATAACACAAATATGTTGATGTTCATACTGTTTGTGGTGCTGTTGGTGACAAATCCCTTTAGTCCTTCTGATCCAGGTGTTCTGTGCCTTCTGACAGCATCTACAAAATAATGCAGGTTAATTTAATAGCTTATAAATGGGATAAGATCCAATCCCAGACCCTATAGGAAGTTTTCAGATGGAGTTCACTTTGGGGTATGTTGTGTTTGAGATGTTTGATTGAACATCCATGTTGGAATTGCACTACACAGATCTTAAATTCAGAGAAGAGAGCCTGGCAACCCACTCCAGTATTCTTGCCTGGAAAATCCCATGGATAGAGGAGCCTGGCAGGCTATGGTTCATGGGGTCATAAGAGTTAGACGTGACTGAGCAACTGAGCAGGAGTATGCACAAAGGTATACATGGTATTTAAAGCTCTGAGACTGAATGGGTTCACCAAGGGAGTGAGTATAGTCAGATAAGAGTAACCAGGACTGAGACCTGCGACGCTTTGATGTTGATATAGTAACAAGTGTCAATAAGTGCCCTGGAGAGTTAAGCACTGTTTTATGATTGTGTCAAGAGACTGGCACTGCCTTCTGAGAAAGACGTGTCAGATTATAAAGTTTGGAACATGACAGTTCTGTTTTTCCATCTTATCTCAGGCTGTTTACGCTCTAGTGATAGTGGATATATGTGGCTTTTGGAACGTGCAAGTTTTCCTATCATATATTCTTGCCTTATTCACATCTCTCAACTTGGAACGCTCATCTCACTTCTAATAACTAAATCCTCTGTCCTTTCGGAGAAAGTAATGGCAACCCACTCCAGTGCTCTTGCCTGGAAAATCCCATGGACAGAGGAGCCTGGTGGGCTGCAGTTCATGGGGTCGCTAGGAGTCAGACATGACTGAGCGACTTCACTTTCCCTTTTCACTTTCATGCATTGGAGAAGGACATGGCAACCCACTCCAGTGTGCTTGCTAGAGAATCCCAAGGATGGTGGAACCTGGTGGGCTGCCATCTATGGTCACACAGAGTTGGACACGACTGAAGTGACTTAGCAGCTTTCAGATCCTTTCAGATCTCTGCTAAGATGTCATTTCTTCAGTGAGGGCTATTCCAACAGCTATTCACACCCAGTTATGTTTTATCATAATATGCATTCATTGTCTTTGCTGAATGTATCACATCTTATATATTTACTTATATGTTTAAAAAGTCTTCCCAGGTGGCTTAGTGGTAAAGAGTTCACCAACAGTGAGGGAGACTTGTTCAATCTCTGGATTGGGAAGATCCTCTGGAAAAAGAAATGGCAACCCACTCCAGTATTCTTGCTGGGGAAATCCCATGGACAGAGAAGCTTGGCAAACTACAGTCCATGGAGTCACAGAGAGTTGAACATGACTTAGTGACTAAACAACAATAATATGCTTAAAATATATATCATTTTACATATGCTTACACATTTACTTATATACCCATCTGGTCCAACAGAAAATTACTTGAAGGTATGGATATCAATAATCATATCCTCTGCTATATTCCCAATGGCTGATCCAGAGTCTGAGTTTGAAAATAGCTTGGTAAATATTGAGAGAATGAATCTGAGACTCATCATATAAACTTTGACCTCTTAATCTATCTGAGCTTTTCTTCACTCATTTGTAGAATCATATCCACTTCACAGTTGTATTGAGGATTAATTAACCTTGTTGATATATGCTTTCTGATACATAAGTAGCCTCTTAGTAAATGAGACATTAATCACTCAGTAGTGGAGGACTATATGGGGGAAATGCACCGAAAAAGATGATTTATTCAGAGGTACAATTCTTTCTGCTCAGGAAGAGAAATAAATGGGTTAGACTACTCTATGTGTGAATAAAGAGCACGCACAGAAATAAGAATAATAGACAGACTGTAACTTCAAAGGTTGGGAGATTGGAAAACATCCAAAATGAAGTGAAAGAAATTAGAACCAAAATGAGCAAAGATCTAAGCAACAAAATGAAAAGAACATTGTACAAGAAGTGTCCATAAATCTAAGGGATGTTTCTGGTTCAGAGGGAGCAAGAGATCAGCTGGGAAGAAGAGAAGCAGTGAGGAATGACAAAGATTGTTCTTTGATAGAGGCGGCAGAGCTGTCATAACATCAAAAATAATACCTTCTCTTCAGGATAATAAAAGAGAGTAATGGAGACGAGATGCAGAAAACACAGGTACAGCTTCCAGACAAAGCGCTAGGCACTGATTTTGAAATCTATCAACCTTGAGTCTAAATAATTGATTAAAAATTAAGCTTTATGTGACCTAGACTGAACTCTTAGAAAGCTCTAGAATTCATAAGAAAGAAGTCAAAATATTGTAGTGACTACTTTAAGAGAGGCTTCTTGAAAAATATATTTAGTAATATGGTAAGAGTTTTTCTTAAATAGAGATTACTTAAGGATATATCGGAGAAGGCAATGGCACCCCACTCCAGTACTCTTGCCTGGAAAATCCCATATATTAATAGATCTGTATATAAACGTGTTTGTGTGCATATGTGTAAATATATAATGAAAGGAACCGAATAAGAAAAACAAACTAGAAGACTATTTCTAAAAGAATGAAAAGGTTCATGCACACATATTAAACACAAAGTATTTACTTATAATTATAATTTTATTGTAATATGTATGCTCAGTCGTGTCTGACTCTTTGCAACCCCATGAACTGTAGCCCACCTGGCTCTCCTGTCTATGGGATTTCCCAGGCAAAAATACTGGAGTGGGTTGCAATTTCCTTCTCCAGGGGATCTTCTTGACCCAGGGACTGAACCCACATCTCCTGTGTCTCTTGCATTGCAAGCAGATTCTTTTACTGCAGAGCCATCAGTTAAGACTCTCTGCAATTTTATTGTAAAACTTATAATTATTATAAGCTATTCTTTGAATGAATTCTATATATACACATATATAATATAATATTATATAATTATATAATATATTATACATATATATATCAACTCCCATTGAGGACCATTGTGTCTGGTTCAAGATGAAATTCAGGGACCTTGGATTGGGCTTTACAATGAGCAAGAACAGGTCTTCAGATGACAGGCTACAAAGGAAAAGTTTGAAAGAGTCGTATCATGGATTGAAACTTAAATGTCTTTGGAATTTTCAGAGTCAAGGGTCTTGGTAGAATGGTGGAATCCAGGTAGAAGGAAGCACATGAGAAATGGTAGCAGAGAAAATAGAATGGCGTCAAGGAGGTAGAGTCTAAAAACTTTTCTCCAGTCATTAAAGAATTAAGTGGTCAGTATTCTACCCGAGGCTCCAGATTGGTCCAGGGGGGCTGTTACAGGATGTGGTGATGGAGGAGGCAACTATGAAAATGTGGTACTAATGTCAGTTGCCAAGTTTGCTTTGCCAAAATCACTGCAGATGGTGACTGCAGCCATGAAATTAAAAGACACTTACTCCTTGGAAGAAAAGTTACGACCAACCTAGATAGTATATTCAAAAGCAGAGACATTACTTTGCCGACTAAGGTCCATCTAGTCAAGGCTATGGTTTTTCCAGGAGTCATGTATGGATGTGAGTTGGACTGTGAAGAAGGCTGAGCGCCGAAGAATTGATGCTTTTGAACTGTGGTGTTGGAGAAGACACTTGAGAGTCCCTTGGACTGCAAGGAGATCCAACCAGTCCATTCTGAAGGAGATCAACCTTGGGATTTCTTTGGAAGGAATGATGCTAAAGCTGAAACTCCAGTACTTTGGGCACCTCATGCAAAGAGTTGACTCATTGGAAAAGACTCTGATGCTGGGAGGGATTGGGGGCAGGAGGAGAAGGGGACGACCGAGGATGAGATGGCTGGATGGCATGACTGACGTAATGGCCATGAATTTGAGTGAACTGCGGGAGTTGGTGATGGACAGGGAGGCCTGGCATGCTGCGATCCGTGGGGTCGCAGAGTCGGACACGACTGAGCGACTGAACTGAACTGAACTGATGGTCAAACTAAACCTAAAGTAATAGGTTCAAAGACCTATTAGTTTAAAATTTTCATTAATATATTGAAACCTTAATAATCAACAGAATGGTATGTTGAGATGGTGTTTTGGGGAAGTAATTAAATCATGAGGATGGGACCACCTTGACAAGATCAATTCCCTTGTGAGAAAAAACAAGAGAGCAAGCTTCTTCTCTCCTTATCATGTAAAGACACAAGATGATGACCTTGTGCAGACTGGGAAGAGTGCCCTCATCAGAAACCAAATCACTGCCTTGGCCTTGGGCTTACTCAGTATCCCAAACTGTGAGAAATAAATGCTTGCTATTTAAAATGCTCAGTCTATGGTATCTTGTTACAGCAAAATGAGCTAATAAAAACAGCTTGCTACTCTAATAAAAGAAGTAAAGATCTTTCAAGCAGATATTTCAGATTAGTATAATATCAGGTATCTAAGATTCCTAGCATCAGCTTCCTAAGACTACGGACCTTGTAAACATCAAAGAGTAATTTTCAATATCAGCCTCGTTTGAAAAGAAAAATGTTGTTCTACACTGACATTATGTTCCTCACTTTCAGATAACAATCTTTTGGTAATGGCATTGCATGTTATGCAATAGAATTCTGAGACAGTTTCGGTAGAGATTTAATAAAATTTTCCTGGTGTCCACCTATATCGTTTACATGCTGTTTCTTACAATACTAAGTTACCAGATTTAGTTCAGTTTAGTTCAGTTCAGTCGCTCAGTTGTATCCGACTCTTTCCGACCCCATGAATCGCAGCACACCAGGCCTCCCTGTTCATTACCATCTCTCGGAGTTCACTCAGACTCACGTCCATCGAGTCCGTGATGCCATCCAGCCATCTCATCCTCAGTCTTCCCCTTCTCCTCCTGCCCCCAATCCCTCCCAGCATCAGAGTCTTTTCCAATGAGTCAACTCTTCGCATGAGGTGGCCAAAGTACTAGAGTTTCAGCTTTAGCATCATTCCTTCCAAAGAAATCCCAGGGTTGATCTCCTTCAGAATGGACTGGTTGGAGCTCCTTGCAGTCCAAGGGACTCCAGATTAAGAGTTGGCAAACTTTGACCAGGAAACCAAATTTGACCAGCCAGCTGTTTTTGAAAACAAAGCTTTATTAGAATGCAGCCTCACCCATTCTTTCCTGCACAGGCTTTGGCTATATTCCTACTGGTGATTTATTGTCGCTAGATTCCTTTTCCGCTTTGGGGACCCAGTAATATGTAGCACCACATGTGATGGGGTACTCTGCTCATGTGTCTCCTTTCTAAACTTCATGATACTTTTTCCTGCATCTCATACATAATTTTTAATTTATCTGGAATGTTTTACAGGTATTCAAGGAAAAACCAGCATACTATTCACAGGCAAAGGATGAGTAATTTTACCTTCTGGAGTCTCAGCTTTAGTAGAGTCTTATTGCTTAAAAAACCTTCTAGGACCTGCAAGTTTGGTTTCATACAGAGCATGCTTTGCTTCATAATCATGATTCTTCATCTAAAAAGGGGAAATAGCTTTTTGTTCCCCCTTTCCTGGTTGTTCTCTGTGCTTGCATTCCGCCTTTTCCTTCAGCTAGTCATGTCTTTGAAACTTTGTGATGACTCCTCATCTCCCCCAGGGTGAGTTTAAATTGCTTAATTAGGCATTAAGGACTTTGCATCCCGTGACCTGAATTCATCTGTCCTGGTTTGTCTCTCGCCACCTTTGCACACTCACACTTTGCTCTTGCCACACCTGACAGAGGCTTTCTCACGCCTCCAAGATTTTGCATCTTCTCCTTTTATGCTCCAAGGAACTTGTGCATCTCCATATACACAGTACCATTCATCATTCATTTCTTTATTCCCTCCCATTCATCAAATATTTATTGACCACCTGCTCTGTTTCTGCTTCCATGAAAAGCCTTAGGGGAAAAGGATGAATAAGTACGTGCTGTCTCAAGGAACTAATCAATCCAGAGGGAACTTTAATCATATAAACATTTAATCAAAATGCAGCATCGTATCTATATTAAGATAAGTAAACGTTTTTGAAAGAAAAGACAGATATGTATTATAATTTTTGTTCTATAATTTTTTAAATAAGAAATGTCCTTTTTTAGAAGGTAAGTGAGTTCTGGATCCTATTAAAAATGGCACCAAAATTGTTGATATTACTCAGAGTAGTTTGCGTCAATCAGATTCTTTTTGAATTCCTACCATTATTTCCTGTCCTCATTTATTAGCTAACTAATCAGCAGTTAAAGACTCTGCATACATTGTAATGCAGGAGACATAGGTTCGATCCCTGGGTAGAGGTGAACTCCTGGAGAAGGAAATGGCAGCCCACTCAAGTATGCTTGCCTGGGAAATTCCATGGACAGAGGAGCCTGGTGGGCTGTAGTCCCTGGGGTTTCAAAAGAGTTGGACTCAACAGAGCGACTAAACAATGACAGCAGAGATGCACTTGGATATATTAGTGTTCCGCAGATTGGTAGCTCCGTATCTGAACTCATCATCATATGCACCAGACATGGTCTTTTTGGGTAAACCATTTTCCTTCCCGTGAACCCTGGATTCCCCATCTGTAAACTCACAAGCATCTTGTGAGTCATGTAAACATACACCCACACACACATAATTGCATACACAACTTAAATTTCATTTAACTCTGAGAGACTGAGGCTAGTCTATTATACTCATTCATAAATTTCTATCCTTGCACAATATTATTCACTGTAGAATTAGGTACTGTATAAAAAAATATAATTTAAATTTAATCCATACCTTCTCCCAACCCCATTAGATTATGGCTATTTGTAGCTACATGAAGAATAAACCATTGCATTCCTAGTATATACTCCAGTCTCTGGCACAGAGAAAATACTCAATAAATAATTATTTGATGAATAAAAAGACACTGGTTTTCATGTCTAATGATTTTCCTAGACTTTTTGAAATTATTTCAATACAAACATTGCATTGATACAGTTTGCCCTGATTTTTATAAATTTAGATCGTTAGTCTTCTATTTTTAATCTATTTGATACAGATAAGTCAAATTACATCACTTGAACTATTGTTCATGTTTACCTTATTAACTCAAAATTTTTCAATAATTTCACATTAACAAAAGAATAATGTCTAATTTTTTAGGCAGATAATCAAAGCTTTAAATATTTTTTTTTTCTTGGAATCTATACTGTTTTTTTCCAGCTGGCCTTAAAATTGAATGTGTAGGTACAACTGAGTACTGGTAAACAGATTAAGCCATGGTGGTGTGCCTTACTTCCAGGAAGGGTCCATGAGAAACTTGAATGCATGAGTCTCTACAAACTTCTCCATATGTTGGCTGGATGTCAAAAAAGCAGGACAATCTTGGAAATTTTATATTAAAAATAATAGAACACCAGTCTACTATTGGTTGAATGGGTGGAACAGACAAGCTCCCTTCAATCCAACACATCAATTAAATTTTACATGAATCAGAAGTACATTTCTATTTGATAAAGCTATTGAGATTTTAAGGTTTATTGATTATATTATCTCATGTTGATTAACTCATGTATCCTTACATCAATATTCCTCTTTAGAAATATTTTCCTCTAGTCAAATGAAACTTCAACTTTTTTTCTCTCTATGTATGTAAAAGGCATACTCTGTACTGTGTATATTTCACGTCTAACAGAAAGAAGACCTTGTATTAATAGAACTATATACCACATTATCCTTCACTGAAGTTGCAGATGATCAAGCAAATCATGGTCAAGAATGAATCAGTTCTATTCTCTCTCCCCACTTTGGGACAGAGAACTGAATTCAAGCTGAATGGAGACTGGAATCCACCATTCTTGATAGTCACAATGGACCAAATATACTAAAAGCAAAGAACACAGATATGCAACACCATCTTTCTCAGCCTCTGCTGTTTCAGTGAAGAAGCTACAGAGAAAAAATCAGCACTGAGGAGCAGTGTGGAGGATGTGATGTCCCAGATGCTGACAGGAGGTCTGGTTTGGGAAAGCGTTGACAGGGATGTAGGGGAAGAAAAGGAACTTCCCTGTACTCTATTGAATTCTCATATGAGACCCCTGTAATGAAAACCATATTCACAAGAGAAAAACAAACAGAAGTTTATTACAAATATGTGTCACATATACAGGGGAGATCTGTCAGTTCAGTTCAGTTGCTCAGTCATGTCCAGCTCTTTGCGACCCCATGGACTGCAGCACACCAGGCCTCCCTGTCCATATGAGTAGCACCCAGAGGTGGTTTAAGTTTCAGGATTAAATGTCATCTTCATTGGAAAGTAAGAAGGGGATGTAGACCTCTTGGGGAGAGAAAATGATTTTTTGAAAAAAGATGAACAGATGGCCTTAGATGCCCTTAGGACAGATGGGAGAAACGGTAGCTGGTGATTAAGTTTGTCTGGGTGAGGTGTCAAATTCTAGTCTCCTCTCCTGTGATGAATCAGTCTTTCCTGGTTGATGAGACTCCCAGGGAGGGGATTTATAACGACTGAGTTCATTGGAGGATCTGTCTTTATGTTGATAAGAGGAGTTTAGAGAAAACGTCCCCTTAAAAATGTGCTGTTTTTCAAGTGCCTACAATTCAAGATAATCGATCCATCAGAGCAATGCATTTTGGGATGGCATCTTCTGCAGGGACATACTCAGATGATAGCAAGGTGTGACCAATCAAAAAGAACATCTGTGATTTAGGACAGTGTTTAATGTGATTTACTTTGGATGCTACATCCTGGAAGGAATTAAAATGATGAGAGGATTTAAGTAGAGAAACCCAGGTGCTACACAGCACAGGCCGGAGTGTGAGGCACCTTTGGAGGAACACAGTCTGCACTCAGCATCACTATCTCATCTCCAGAGCCTGCCCACGATTGAAAGCATTTTGCGATATAAATTTGATTAACACAGGATACATAGGAAATGGTGTCTATCTATTGTGTTGATACTTATTGCCATGCACAGACTCCTCAAGAAATCACATAGATAATCATCTGAAAGATGCTCATGTTAGTAAGAGGAACCACGCAAGCTCAGAGAGGGTGGGCTTTTCTATTCAGACCTATTTCAACACTGCCATCTGGAATCCCACTCTTGGCTTCTGTTTCATTTCTGCTACATTATGTCCAGGCTTAGAAAAGCTTAAATTCCCTCAGCATGTTGAAGCCAAACCCAGCACACAGTTTAGGACTGTAACGCATTCACACTGGCTCCATGCTCTTTTACTTTTAAAAGAATTTCTCCATACCTTTCTGAGGGTACCATTGCTTTCTTTTTCTTTTTCTTCTTTTGAAGAGGGAAGTAAATTCCTGAAACCCTGAGTCTAATTACTGGTTGTAAAGTAATCATGACTTGTTTCTCTCTCCACAGCAAAAGAGACTGGCCAAATGCAGCGTGTGGAGAGCCAGCAGAGGCCTTGGGCAGCAGGCAGATGGGTTGTACCTGACCCCAAAGATGCAGGAAGCCAGCCATGGTCATTCAGTTCTGGACCAAGCAAGTTATACAGAGAGGTTTTTCGCTGAGATGGCATTCCTGCAAACCAAATGGGCTCGAGTTCCCTGGAAAGTAATGGGGTCATTGAGAAGCCAGAAAAATAAAGACTCTTAATGGAGTAAGAGTTACAAATGCCTTATGGCATATGGAATAAATTGTGAAGAAGTAATCATGAGACTCAAAACCATAGATTTAATAAGACTCCATTTGCACCATACATACAAACAGAATTAGAAATAAATCCTATATGATAGCTTGGGCAAACTAACACAAGAGCACTTACCATATATAGATAGATAGATACACATGTATATATGTATATATATTTGTTTATTTTTAAAGAAGGAAGAATAAATGGTAGTCTATGTAATTATGTTGACACTTACAAATGCATGTTATAAAATAAGCATAATGCTTGAGAGATCGTTTTTAACATTTAATTAGTTCCCTCTTTTAAACATTTCACCTATCTAGTAGACTTAGAAATTTTGCTTTGTCATCAAGAAAATTCATGCTTTTGTAACCCAGTGTAATTGTTTGTATCTCTATTTCTAGCATTGGAACTGAGGAGAGCTAGCAACATTTGAAAGCGGAAATTTTTCTCTGTGAATTTAACTTAATTTTATGTTTCACTCAGCAGGGTGCATATATAGAGTGATTCATTTAACTTTCAGCTTCTCAAATATTTTCTGCATATTTTTGTGTTTGGATTTCTTGAACTACGGGTAGAGGCTTAAGCATAATACTACTTGAGCTTTTTTCAGTGCAAAAAAGTAATGGTTGTGGGGTGCCCCATATTAACCCCCAAATTATGAATAGAATATCAGCTATAAATCTCAATTTGCTGATATGTTTAGCTTTCCATTTATACAAAATAAAAAGTGATTTAATATAAAACCAATTGCTTAAAGAATACCTTTTAAAACTCCATAGTTTGTGCTCCAAGCAGTAAAAACTAATGTGGTTTGAAATTAAATGATTTTACTCTCCATTGGTAGCAATTATATCAATTATAGAAACAAATTTTTTGTATTGTTAGTTGTGCATGGTTACCCATTCTCCTTTCCCAAATCTGAATGATACTATTTCAGGATTTGGGTCATATTTTTTAAAAATATAAAATAATATTCTGCACATGGAATTCATATATATTTTGTATTTTTATATTATGGAGCCATTAATGAACTCCTGTGTATACATTCTCCTTTTAAACTGTCCATGTGCTTATCCTAATCTCATTACTCTGGGCTCTTTTCCAGAACCAACCACTCTCCTGAATATGAAATTTATAATTTCTTTCTATTTTATAAATTATAATTTTACCCCCCTTGAATGCAGTCTTAACCAATATATCACCTAATTACTTTTATTTTCAAGGTTCATACAAGTGTTGTCATTTTGTAGGTTCGGTTCAGTTTAGTCGCCCGTGGGCTGCAGCACACCAGGCTTCCCTGTCCATCACCAACTCCCAGAGCTTGCTCAAACTCATGTCCATCGAGTCAGTGATGCCATCCAACCATCCCATCCTCTGTCATCCCCTTCTCCTCCTGCCCTCAATTTTGCCCAGCATCAGGGTCTTTTCTAGTCAGTCAGTTCTCTGCATCAGGTGGCCAAAGTACTGGGGTTTCAGTCTCAGCATCAGTCCTTTCAATGAGCATTCAGGACTGACTTCCTTTAGGAAGGACTGGTTTGATCTCCTTGCAGTCCAAGGGACTCTCAATTAGAGTAGGTGGCAGTCCTGTAGGTCACCATCTTGTAGGTGGTGGTCTCTAATTGGCTTGATTTTGCCTAACAGTATTTGTATGAATCATCTGTTTTTGTTGAATGTTGTTATAGATTGTTTATTTTCACTGCTGTATATATTGCTTTGGGTGGATATACTGTAATTGATATCTGATGTTGTGATGATTAAATTGGTGTTGTTTTCAGCTTTTGTTTTATCTTGGTGCTATATGTTGTCCTATTGTATACTCTACTTTACACATCTCTTGGTTGGTGAAACAGCCTCCGAACTTTACTGATGGTGACCCACCACTAGAAAAATTTCACAATATGGCTAGGCAAACATTATGAAGAACCGTGCAGAGTGTGGGATATTACCCCGCTTGCAACCTAGTGAACCTGTCTGTTATTACCACATGGATGCTGGCAGAAGACATGAAATTCTCAGGTCAGAGACACAAGGTCTCATTGCTCTGGCAGTAGCATTACCCAGAGCTCCACATTTGCTGGCATCAGATTCCCATGCCCTCAAGTTCCACAGGTGTGACAAGAAGGGTTGGTGATGGATGTCTGAAGATGCAGTGATCTGTGTTCCAGGAGAGAAACACTCAGCTCGGGCAAGCTTGTGCTTACACGGTAAGCCTGCACTTTGTCTGGGGGGAGACATTACCTCATCCGTCAAAGCTCTTCACTGCATATACAGCTGTGAGCACTGACCAGGGCAAAGAGCTGTCAGAGCTTTAAGTTCTTGGCACACCCAGCAGGAATGCTCAAGAGCCTCTCACGACAAATAGGTGTATGACTGAAGCTCTTACGCTTCACCTGCTAGGGGAATGTTGATTTTTTTTCTTCTACATTTCATTTTCAAAAATCTGTGTGTGACCCACTGAAACAATTGTACAACTTAATATGCAGCAACTCTCACTTAAAAAAAAAAACACAGAAATATAAAAGGTAAAAGTCAATATATTAAGTCATAGGCCTGAAAGTGTGATTGCTGGATTTCATTCAGCCTTAAAATTGAATGTGAACTGTTTTATAAGGTAATTTATCATTATTTTCACATCAGTGTATGAATAATCTCCTGGTATATATCTTCACCACCACTTGGTTTTGTTAGACGTTTTATGTTTTGATAATCAAGTAATGCATAATTATCTCTGACTTGACTTTAATTTGCATTTTAGCATATTTTTAAATTGAGATACTCGTCCCTTTCAATTTAACATACAAATTATTTACATTTGTCAATTATGTATTTTGCCAATATTTTCTCATTGTGGTTCAATAGTAATTAAAAGGCATTATTGAGAATCAGTATAACTTAAATGAAAGCAAATATTCATGAAATGGAAGACTTACTATGGAAGGAGGGCGATTATCTTCAAATTCATCTGTAAATTTACTCAATTTATCTGTATATCTACTCAAATCCCAAGAAAAACTCCAACAGAATTTTGTCTTGAAAATTACAAGCTTTATGAATATGAAGTTAATATGAATTAAAATTCATATAAAAATTCAAAGAGCCAAAGATAGCCAATGCAATCTTGCATAAAGAGACTGAAATAGGAAATCTAGGACTCCCATATATCAAAACTTACTTGAAAGCCACTGTAATTAAAACGAGCTTCCCAGGTGGTGCTAGTGGTAAAGAACCTACCTGCTAATACAGGAGACATAAGAGCCATGGGTTTGATCCTTGGGTCAAGCAGATCCTCTGGAGGAGGGCATGGCAACCCAATCTAGTATTGCCTGGAGAATCCCATGGACAGAGGAACCTGGTGGGTTACGGCCCTTAGAGTTGCAAAGAGTCAGATACAAATGAAGTTACAACACGCATGCATGCACGTAATTACAATAGTATGTGATTGGTGCATAAAAGCACTCACGAGAACAGAATAGAGAGTTTAGAAACAGGCACAGACATAAACAGATATTTGACTAACGGATGGGAATACCAGACCACCTAACCTGCCTCTTGAGAAATCTGTATGCAGGTCAGGAAGCAACAGTTAAAACTGGACATGGAACAACAGACTGGTTCCAAATAGGAAAAGGAGTCCGTCAAGGCTGTATATTGTCACCCTGCTTATTTAACTTCTATGCAGAGTACATCATGAGAAACGCTGGACTGGAAGAAACACAAGCTGGAATCAAGATTGCTGGGAGAAACATCAATAACCTCAGATATGCAGATGACACCACCCTTATGGCAGAAAGTGAAGAGGAGCGAAAAAGCCTCTTGATGAACGTGAAAGAGGAGAGTGAAAAAGTTGGCTTAAAGCTCAACATTCAGAAAACGAAGATCATGGCATCTGGTCCCATCACTTCATGGGAAATAGATGGGGAAACAGTGGAAACAGTGTCAGACTTTATTTTTTGGGGCTCCAAAACCACTGCAGATGGTGACTGCAGCCATGAAATTAAAAGACACTTACTCCTTGGAAGAAAAGTTATGTCCAACCTAGATAGCATTTTCAAAAGCAGAGACATTACTTTGCCGACTAAGGTGCGTCTAGTCAAGGCCATGGATTTTCCTGTGGTCATGTATGGATGTGAGAGTTGGACTGTGAAGAAGGCTGAACGCCGAAGAATTGATGCTTTTGAACTGTGGTGTTGGAGAAGACTCTTGAGAGTCCCTTGGACTGCAAGGAGATCCAACCAGTCCATTCTGAAGGAGATCAGCCCTGGGATTTCCTTGGAGGGAATGATGCTAAAGCTGAAACTTCAGTATTGTGGCCACCTCATCACTGCAGATGGTGACTGCAGCCATGAAATTAAAAGACACTTACTCCTTGGAAGAAAAGTTATGTCCAACCTAGATAGCATTTTCAAAAGCAGAGACATTACTTTGCCGACTAAGGTGCGTCTAGTCAAGGCCATGGATTTTCCTGTGGTCATGTATGGATGTGAGAGTTGGACTGTGAAGAAGGCTGAACGCCGAAGAATTGATGCTTTTGAACTGTGGTGTTGGAGAAGACTCTTGAGAGTCCCTTGGACTGCAAGGAGATCCAACCAGTCCATTCTGAAGGAGATCAGCCCTGGGATTTCCTTGGAGGGAATGATGCTAAAGCTGAAACTTCAGTATTGTGGCCACCTCAGGCGAAGAGTTGACTCATTGGAAAAGACTCCGATGCTGGGAGGGATTGGGGGCAGGAGGAGAAGGGGACGACCGAGGATGAGATGGCTGGATGGCATCACGGACTCGATGGACGTGAGTCTGAGTGAACTCCGGGAGATGGTGATGAACAGGGAGGCCTGGCGTGCTGCGATTCATGGGGTCGCAAAGAGTCGGACATGACTGAGCGACTGAACTGAACTGAAAGGCAGCACAACAGAAGTGTTAGGAAATAATGGTCCTTTAAATAAATTAGTATTAATTGGACATCAAAAATAGATTTGGAGAAAATCTGGCCGTCCAGTGGTTATGTTGCAGGAAGGTGGACCCTTTCCAGGACCCGAAACTGGGCTCTTGTCTAACACTTGGAAATGAATTGTCCAAGGAGACACATGTGTTGTCAAAGCAAGAGATTTTATTAGGAAGGAGCACCCAGGAGGAGAGCAGCAGGGTAAGGGAACCCAGGAGAACAGCTCTCCCACGTGGCTCGCAGTCTCGGGTTTTATGTGATGGGATTAGTTTCTGGGCTGTCTTTAGTTCATTCTGACTCAGAGTTCTTCCTGGTGGTGCACGCCTTGTTCAGCCAAGATGGATGCCAGCAAGGAGGATTCTGGGAGGTGGTCGGACATGTGGTGTCTCCTTTTGACCTTTCCTGAACTCTTCGGGTCAGTGGTGGCTTATTAGTTCTGTGTTCCTTATCAGGACCTCCTGTTGTAAAACAACTCATGCAAATGGTTGCTGAGGTGCCTGGCCAGGGTGGGCGGCTTCAGTCAGTGTGCTTGCCATAACAGTTAGGACTCTGTGCTTCCACTGTAGGGGATATGGGTTCAAGCCCTGGTTGGGGAACTAAAATCCCATGTGGCACACAATGCAGACAAAAAAGAAGAAAAGGAGAAACATATCTTGGTACATTCATTGTGCAAACTAATTAACTTCAGATGGACTTTAGATTTTAATGCAAAATAAATATTTCAAAGGATAATATAGAGAATATCTTCATTGCTATAGAATATATAAAGACTACATAGATTAAACAGGGTGAAATCCCTTAATTATTAAAAAAAATTAGCAAATATTGTATAGAAGTTAGGGTTTCCCTAGTAGCTCATACAGTAAATAATCTGCTTGCAATGCGGGAGACGTGAGTTTGATCCCTGGGTTGGGAAGATGCTCTGGAGAAGGGAATGGCTTCCCACTCCAGTATTCTTGCCTGGAGAATCCTGGCAGGCTACATCCATGGGACTGCAGAGTTGGACATCACTAAGCTATGAACACAGCAACAACAACAATATGACAACAACATATGGCAACGATGTGGCAGTATGGAAATTTAAAAAATCAATTAAATTGATATATTGTTTATCAATATACACTATACCTTGAACGGAAATGCCAAGGCTAGCCCTAGAATGAGAAGTTTGTAATACATATTATTGACAAAAGACTAAAGATTTGTTTCCAAGATATAAAAAAGTAATTCCTATAAAGTAATGAAAAAAGAAAGAAAACCCAATAAAAAATAACCAAAACACTTAAACAGAAATTTCACAAATGAGGATATTCAAATAGAAATAAATACTTGAAAATATACTCAACCTCATTAATCATCCAGGAATTTCAAATTAAAACTACAGTGACATACAACTTGAGAGGCAATAAATAAGAAGAGTGGAAATACTCTATGTTGGTTAGAATATAATGCAGTTTCTTAAGCATTGTTAATCCATATGAGTAGATAGCTTTCTTTGGCTATCATCCTCCATAGAGTCTTCATAATATATCATGTCCAAGTCATAAGTGGTAAATGGATAATCCATAAAAGAATTCAAGCATACTTTGCAACTTTACCATGTTTAATTATGAAAGTAGTTCTTTTTGATTTTCAGAACCTGCATCCAGAAATCTCATTCTATAATAAGCAATTTCTATGTTTTGTTCTATATTTATCACTTCTCTCTTTATACATTCACAATTTAAATTCTTTTAAAACTTTAAGTTATGTTTATCCATTTATCCATTCTACACTTATTTGACATGGCATATTTATTTCAGAACACTAATAAAAGTTGGCAATTTGAGCAGTCTCAATAAAATCCATAAGTCCAGGTTTTTTAGTTCTCATATTTAAATATTTTTCATATTACTCTGTTCCTTAGCATCTATAAAAGCTGGAAAGACAAAAAACAGAACATGAAATGCATGGTTGTCTGGGAAAAGGAAACATATTTCTTTGTGGGACTTCATTGTGAGAATGAATAACTTAAGAAAACACTATAAAACCAAGGATTATATGATCCATGAGAGTAATTCAGAAAGAGATGTAGATGTTACATTTTTGAGCTGAAAAAAGAACTAAAAGTTCAACAGAGTTTGAATGGAAAAAACTAATGATACTGTTGCAGAATTCAAGTCTCTTTTCTTCCCCTTATACTGGGCCCATTTTAATTTATATAATTCTCACTGTGAAGCTATGTCAGCATGAGAACTCTGTCCTAAATTCTTTGTTTTTTTGTTTTGTTTTGTTTTGTTTTTGTTTTGTTTTCTAAGGAATTTTCTTTTCATTAGTGACAGACTGGGTTAATTCATGGAAAAGTTCAAATTTATTCTCCTGATGCAATTATCAGATCTATCTCATGTTATTAGTTTAATTCAGTTTAGTCACTCAGTCATGTCCAACTCTTTGCAAACCCATGGACTGCAGCACATCAATCTTCCCTGTCCATCGCCAACTCTCAGAGTCTACGCAAACTCATGTCCATTGAGTTGATGATGCCAGCCAACCGTCTCATCTTCTGTTGTCCCCTTCTCCACTTGCTCTCAATCTTTCCCAGCATCAGGGTCTTTTCAAATGAGTCAGTTCTTTGCATCAGGTGGCCAAAGTACTGGAGTTTCAGCTTCAACATCAGTCCTTCCAAAGAAATCCCAGGACTGATCTTTTTTAGGGTGGACTGGCTGGATCTCCTTGCAGTCTAAGAGACTCTCAAGAGTCTTCTCCAGCACCACAGTTCAAAAGCATCAATTCTTTGGCGTTCAGCTTTCTTTATAGTCCAACTCTCACACTCATACATGACTACTGGAAAAATCATAGTCTTGACTAGACGACCTTTGTTGGCAAAGTAATGTCTCTGTTTTTTAACATGCTGTCTAGGTTAGTCATAACTTTCCTTCCAAGGAGTAAGCATCTTTTAACTTCATGGCTACAATCACCATCTGCACTGATTTTAGAGCCCCCAAAAATAAAGTCAGCCACCGTTTCCCCATCTATTTGCCATGAAGTGATGGAGCTGGATGCCATGATCCTAGTTTTCTGAATGTTGAGCTTTAAGCCAACTTTTTCACTCTCCTCTTTCATTCATTAAAACAATAATAATAATAATAGTAATAATAATAACTAAAAGCCTATTTTAATTACAGTAGATCATCAAATTATCCATATTTCTTGGGCATAATTTTTCATCTCTGAGTCTTGTACAATTTCAGTGCAGACTTGCATCTTGGCATCTTTATGAATCTTCCTCAAATTACATCAGGTCACAAAATCCTGACATTTCTGCACCCTTTTCTAACTCTTAGAATATATATGTACTAATAGTCACACTCAAGTAGATAATTTCTTTTAATTATATTTGTGTAATGTTGTCATATTAACATAACTATGATTTTCTTTTTATTCCTCTTATATCATCTACAAACCTTTCATAAGACTGAAGCTAATACATGAATATTGAGCAAAATCTCAAAATGATGTCACTGAAACCAATTTCCAGCTCAACTCAATTTTTCTCCTGTTATGGGTCAACAGCCCAGAATTAATAGTTTTCTCCATAGACTCTGAACAATTTGTCTGAAGCAGAATGATACCCCTCCCCATTCAAGTTTTCTTAAACCATTCCTTGCTTCTGGAGATATTTTTTTTAATCAAAATTTCCTCTTAACACCTTCTGTGTTGAGGATTGATACCAGTGGAATTCTGGAAGTGGAATTATTAGGATGTCCTTAAAGTCATTTTCCATAAATGAATAATTCACTGGGACAATGAAAGATAGGAATAAGTTTGCCTGCTCAATATTGCCCATCATTTTTGATGAATGTGGTTCACCTTTGTGCAAGAAGTCCTGTTTAGCACTGGTACCTTTTCTGGAATTTACAGAGAAGAAAATTGTAAAATATCTTAGAAATGTGTCCGTGGAAGGAACACACTGAGGTGGGAAGTTTCAAAATCTGAACTGCATTGAATGCAACATAAAGCCAGTCCTGTCCAGGAAATTCCTTACTGGCATCAGTGATTAGGACTCCACTTCCAATGCAGGCAGCGGGGGTTCAGTCCCTGGGTCAGGGAACTGAGATCCTGCATGCCACCCAGAGCAGCCGAAAAAGAAAAGACACACACACACACACACACGCACACACACACACACACGCAGTACTGTTTGATATCCAAGATATGCGCAGGGTAAAATTCGACGTTTTTTCTTTTTGTAGCCTTGTTGGCTTGGCATTGACTCCCAGGTAGCAACATTCCACTTCTTTATGTCTTCGATGTTCATATTAAAGAGTGGCTGTAGGGCTTCCCTTGTGGCTCAGCTGGTAAAGAATCCGCCTGCAATACGGGAGACCTGGGTTTGATCCCTGGGTTAGGAAGATCCCCTGGAGAAGGGAAAGGCTACCCACTCGAGTATTCTGGCCTGGAGAATTCCATGGACTAAATTCATGGGGTTGCAAAGAGTCGGACAGGACTGAGCGACTTTCACTTTCACTTAGTGGGTGAGGGCTTCCCTGATAGCTCAGTTGCTAAAGAATCCGCCTGCAGTGCAGGAGACCCTGCTTTGATTCCTGGGTTGGGAAGATCCCCTGGAGAAAGGAAATGCTGCCCACTCCAGTGTTCTGACCTGGAGAACCCCGCGGAATCACAAAGGGTGTGACACGACTGAGCCACTTTCACTTAATCGCTTGACATGCAGTAGTATGTTGGGTTGACTTGCAACAGTTTCGGAGAGCACTGTGTACATGTCTTCCTGATTCCATTTTGAGTGGCATTATGTTTACAGCTTGTTGGTCACAGTGAGAGCATTTATGCCATGAAAATTGGCATTCCCCTTATTATCAGAGCTTCCCCATTTCCAGTGACCCATTGGGCTAGGCATTAATCATCACAACACCACACTACTACTTTCAAAGGGTGAATCGCAGAAGCCTCTCACATTTTCACCAATGTGTTGATGAAAATTGCCAGTATAATATTTTGTTCATCTATAAACACAAAACTGTTTTCACATTCACAAGTTTGCTTGGCTATTACCAACTAATGACTCAATGAAATGAAATATACCAAAAAGAGTAATTGGTATACATTTTCTCAGATAATATAAAATATAGTGTATTTAAATATAACTTATCTTTTGAAAAATAAACATAGACATCAACCATAGAAGAAATGAAATATGGAGAAACCCCAGGAGACTTCAATTTAATTTGAATTTCATCTTTTATGCTTACAACGGAAGTGATCTTAAATTATGTAATTTCTTTAAGCTTCAGATAGTTTGTAAGTAAACTTGGAATTGATATCTACCTTTTAGGATTATTGTGGCTGTATGTTTTCCAAATTGTAGGAAATACATGCACATAACTACTCACACATCAAAGAAAATACCTAAATCCTTTGAGAACACAGTCTACAATCCTTTGCATTGTTGCAATTTTTAGGGTGTTAATTTCTTAAATCTTGCCTCAGTCCAACCTCTTGAGCCAATTTCCCCTTTTTTTCAAAATCTCAGGAATGTGACTAAGTAGTTTAAGTAGTTGTGTGGTTTTGGGCATAACAGTTAATTGATATAAGCCTTGGTCATCTCATATGTAAAATAAGGATAGTAAAACTTACATACTTTTAATAAAAATATATAAAACAATGTTTTTAACATAATTATCCCAGGAATATTTCCTTATAATTACTTAACAACGATTATTTGCTTTGTTATTATTAGAATTATTATCTTTGTTGCTACCATCACTTTTCCTAACAGAAATTTGTATGTTGTGTCTTGGGTGCACACTTTTCTCAAAAATATGAATAGAAAGTAAGGGAGCAATGTATCTCTCTTTCACAAAGGGTGTATTTAGCAAAGGCATACAGGTCCATTTAGTCAAAGCTATGGTTTTTCCAGTAGTCATGTACGGATGTGAGAGTTGGACTATAAAGAAAGCTGAACACCAAAGAATTGATGCTTTTGAATTGTGGTGTGTTGGAGGAGACTCTTGAGAGTCCCTTGGACTGCAAGGAGATCCAACAAGTCCATCCTAAAGGAAATCAATCTTGAATATTCATTGGAAGGACTGATGCTGAAGCTGAAACTCCAATATTTGACCATCTGATGCAAAGAACTGACTCCTTGGAAAAGACCCTGATGCTGGGAAAGATTGAAGGTGGGAGGAGAAGGGGATGACAGAGGAAGAGATGGTTGGCTGGCATCACTGACTCAATGGGCATGAGGTTGAGTAAATTCCGGGAGTTGATGATGGACAGGGAAGCCTGGCATGCTGCAGTCCATGGGGTTGGAAACAGTTGGGCACGACTGAGCGACTGAACTGAACTGGACTGACAGGCCACCTATCAGAGGTTGCAAACCTGATACTGAAACTGACCCAAATATCTATCACCGTGTCCTTGAGTGATACCGGGATGCCTAGTCCTCCTAACTTCAGATTTCATTTTCAAAACGCCTCAGGAAACAAATGCTAAGGTGTCTCCCTTCACTGGGTACAAAGTCACGAGTTCTAGAAAAGGGAAATACAATGCACCTTGCTTGAGGCACTGGAGGAAAAGCAGAGTCCTACTGGAGTGAAGGCGATGCCTTGCCTGTTCGTAAAGACGTCATGCTTATCCTTCATCTCAGAATTTTTCTGAGGGGCTGAAGTCAAGGCTGTGGTTTTTCCAGTGATCATGTATGAATGTGAGAGCTGAACTATAAAGAAAGCTGAGTGCAGAAGAATGGATACTTTTGAATTGTGGTGTTGGAGAAGACTCTTGAGAGTCCCTTGGACTGCAAGGAGATCCAAGTCCATCCTAAAGGAGATCAGTCCTGGATGTTCATTGGAAGGACTGATGCTGAAGCTGAAACTCCAATACTTTGCCTACCTGATGCGAAGAGCTTACTCACTTGAAAAGACACTGATGCTGGGAGGGATTGGGGGCAGGAGGAGAAGCGGACGACAGAGGATGAGATAGTTGGATGGCATCACTGACTCAATGGGCATGAGTTTGAGTGAACTCCAGGAGTTGGTGATGGACAGGGAGGCCTGGCGTGCTGCAGTCCATGGGGTCACAAAGAGTTGGACACGACTGAACTGAACTGAACTGAAGTAACAAGAGAGGCAGGAAAGGCGGAGGGATGATTTGCAATATTTGATAACAGGGCATTTATGTGGGAGGGGAGAGGACCCACCAATTCTTCCACCAGTCATTCACATACTCTGAAACCTGAGCTAACCTGTCACCACGGCTTGCCACAATTTGTCCCTGTAAAAACCAACACGTCTTCTGTACTCTCACCTCTCTGCTTTTCCCCCACTCCTAAAACTCCTCTAAACTCCTAAAGTATCAAAGTTACTTTCTTTCCCAAAATTCCAAAAACTTCTCCCAATATGTGTCTGGATCACACTGGATGCATCCCATGTATTATCTCCTATGTCACAGGAATTTATGTTTTTTTAAATGAGAGTAGGTGATAGGATTTTCCCATGACCCCCAGCTTTTTAATGGTACAGGAGGGAATTCTACAAAAATTTGATTTGTTTAAAAGTACCTGCGTTTTCCACTAAAGTTCACTAGCCCTAGAGGCAAGGTTGGATAAAATGAGAGGATTCAGGCAACAATTCTAAATAACTCAGTTGACTCTCTAAAGGGTGGTAATTAAAGTTTCTCTATTCTGAAAATTCTTTGTGAAGAAAAGAAGGAAAAAGAGCTTACCATGGACAGCTGGAGCTGATAAAGGGTATTTGGAGAGAGAAAAATCCAGACAAATGAGACTCTTGGGAAAGACAGGGTCTGGCAGAAGCAGGATGGAGCATAGGTGGAAAGAATATCATTCCTGAAGGGAAAGAGAGAAAGAGATGTCATCGTGAGGTTTGGGACATTAGTCTCTCTTTTCTGGTTGAAGGAACTTTATTCTTATCTGGCAGGAAAGAATTATTTATTCTTTGCGAAAAGATGGGTCTTCTAATCTTCCATTTACTTAGAGTTAGAGTGTTAACAGATTCCCAAATCCAGGTGTTAGGACAGCGGAGTGGAGAAAAAGCCATTGTGTAAAAACACCTGCAGGGCTGGCTTTAGACTTTTTTTTTTTCAAACATAGAATTTCCTTTTTCTAATTGTGTTTTGGAGACCATAACAGTCTTCAAAGGTGATGCTACTCTCCTCCTTGGATGGGGCTCTTTGTGAAGAAAGAAAGGAGCTTGTTTCATTGATTCTGAGGTTGCTTTTTGTTTAGAACTGATGATTGTGCCACATATATATTCTGTTTTCTTTATTCTTCCTTTTTATTGCCGCATGCAGTTTGACTTCACTTGTTAAAGTGAGTTGATCGGTGTGAATGCATACCCAGTTAATCTGCCTCCTCACTGGCCCCTGTTTGCTCTGCAGACCAGAGACACAGGGCAGAGCCTAAGAAGGCTTCAGAAGGGGAAAATAAGGAGCTTGTTTTTCGAATACATTTATTCTCCACTCTCCTGTCCATCCTGATTTCTGACCTGAAGGGATTAGAATTGAATTTCTTATTCTACCTAATACAAAATGAATTTTATAAAATCAGTGTAGATTTTCATTGGAACCCAAATTAGATCAGCTTCTTAGTTTAGCATTGCTAAAAGGAGAGGAAGTCTATAATAGCCGTTATTCCTATACACTCAGCAGTCAGATCTGGTTTTGAATCCTTTGGGCTTCCCTGGTGGCTCAGAGGTTAAAGCGTCTGCCTCTAATACGGGAGACCTGGGTTCGATCCCTGGGTCGGGAAGATCCCCTGGAGAAGGAAATGGCAACCCACTCCAGTATTCATGCCTGGAGAATCCCATGGACGGAGGAGCCTGGTGGGCTCAGTCCATCGGGTCCCAAAGAGTCGGACACGACTGAGCGACTTAACTAACTAACTAACTAATAAGTACAACAGTGAACAACTCACATATCCTGTCTGAACCACAGGCTTCTCATCTGGAAATGATGATAATATTAGTCCTCAAAATAATCTGAAATAATCCTTACAATAACTCTAAGGATATATGAATGAAGCTATGAATTTTGAAGATGATTATGAATATCTTAGTATATAGAACTTAGTGCAAAACCTTGCATAAATTGTTAAATAAATATGATTCTCTTGTCATTATTTTTCCTCATCTACCTCTTCATGTACATCATTTTCTTCTTCTTCCTACTTTTCTCTCCTTTAACAAATTCCATACGCATCACCTCAAGATGGGCTTCCCAGGTGGCATTAGTGGTAAAGGGCATGCCTGCCAATGTAGGAGATATAAGAGATGTGGGTTTGATCCTTGGGTTGGGAAGATCCCCTGGAGAAAGTCATGGCAACTCATGCCAGTGTCCTTGCCTGGAGAATCCCGAGGACAGAGGAGCCTGGCGGGCTACAGTCCATGGGGTTGCACAGGGAAACACACACGCATGCCCTCAAGATGCTGATTTTTTCAAATGGAGGATAAGAGAACAAGAAGAATCAAATTTAATTTGCATTTTGTATTGTTGCCAATACTACTGAAATATGATTGTAGGACTCAGGCTTTTCTACCTCAGCCTTTGTTTACAGGTCCTGAATTTCTCTTCCTTTCAGTAGCCATTGACAATTAAACTTATCTAAGTGAAGAAATTCATGGGGTCGCAAAGAGTTGGACACAATTGAGTGACTGAACTGAAGTGAAGAAAATTCAGGTAAAGTCTTCTGGCTATAAAAAAAAAAAACTCCTCAGCTCTGAAAATCTACCCTTTGAACAAAAAGTGATGCAACCTGGACAGCTGCTTCTTTAATGGTATTAAATATTCTGAGAGACACCTGGATATCAGCAGGCAGTGATGGAGTACAACTGTAATGCCTGAAAGGAAATGGATGTTTATTATACACAAAAGAGTACATGTAGAATATTTATTTTGGTGAGGGGAGTATGTCATGTATTCTATGTATTATTACTGGGATGGAGGTATGAATCTCATTCCAGGGGCATAGAGTGTAACAGTAGGGACAAAGTTCTGACTGTATAATACCATGCTTTCTTAGCTGTCTTTGGGAGACAGTTGACAAGTAGACCCTTAAATTTTGAAACCTGTGGGTTGTGCTTAGAAGAACAGAGGCTGGCATGTAAAAATTGCTTCTTCTTTGCCTTTTATTTTTCTCCCCAGTGCATGTTGGTGAGTTCTCTAGATAATCTCTTTCCCTGAGATATGCTTTATATTAACAGAGTCAGTATATTTTACCAGGTGAAAAGAGCCTAAGATTTTCAGTAGTATACATTTATTATATTAACTGTTTCAACTATTTATATGCCTTATTACTTAGTAAGGAATATTCTTTGTGATTTTCTTTTGTTATTGTGCTGAGAATATTTCAATCCATGCTTTTCATAGCCAGAAAGGGGAAATATATTTTCTATGACTCTTATTTCATAAGGATTTCCCTTTTTATTTTATTCATGCATGACCACTTTCCAAACACATCTTGGTGCACAGAAATCAAAATGCTAATATCTTCTAACACAAATGACTAAACGGTGACTAATATAAAGTCTGCTTTGCTCAATCACCAGCAGTGGACTTAGGTCTGGTGGGCGTTTTTAATAAAGAAGAAAATATTTGTCAGGCAGGCTTAGTCCTTTAGGCCAAGCCTAAGAAAAAAATCAATCTACCTCAACACAGCTTTTCTATTTTAAAAAAGAAAAAGAAGAACAAAAAGAAATCCTGCCTCTGCGAGGTGTAGTGTCCTGGCTGAAAGAGAGAAGTCCCTTCTTAAGCTCTGTAAATGTCATGTCTCCACTGTCAACTCAAAAATCACTGTACCTGCCCTATGTCATGAAAATATATTAGGCAGTAAAGTGAAATCAAAAATAGTAGACTTTCTCATCTGTTTCTGATAAAGACAATTTTTCACGAAGAGTCTAAGCATTTAAGATAAAGATTGTTAAGCGTTCCTTTTATACACAGTTGATCCAGTCTCTAAAGTTCATAGATCTATGGAATTTCTATGCCTGGAAAGACATTAGAAAAGAGATCCTGATAGAGGGGAAAGCAACAGAGAGCTGACAAGGCAGGGAAGAATTGCAGGGCAAGTGTCTAAGGCAGCTGGTAGCTCTGAAGGGTGAGCTTAGCAGTGGGTGTTGCTTTCTCCTAGAGGTACCTGATGATACATGAGGATGTAGTTGGAAGACTGAGTAATTGAATGGAATTTTTGAAAATTTGAGCAGATTAGGATGGGAGTGGTTAGAGCTTAAACAAAATAAATGGAGCCCAATGCTTGCCATATTGGAAGACGTATCCTGGCAAATCTCAGTGGGAAATATATAAGCACAATCTCTGTAGCAAAATATATCATGAGAAATCAAGTGCATTGAAAATGTTCTGTAATCTTTTATTTAATGTTCTAAGTTATGTTAGACTTAACAAGGCCAGGGTTCATCTTGCAATTTTAAGAGTAAGTGATTCCAGAGAGCAAAATGCAGATTTCCTTCAATTTATCACAAAGATATGTCCCAATAAACTCATCATGGGTCTAAAATATTATAGGTCAAAAATGCACTTAATACAGCAAAGCTACTGAACATCATAGCTTAGGCTAGGCTACCTTAAATGTTCTCAGAACAGTTATGCTAGTCTACAGTTGGGCAGAATCATCTACCATAGAGCCTGTTTTACAATAAGATGTTGAACATCTCATGGAATTTGTTGAACACTGTACTAAGGGTGAAAACTGGAATGGCTGTGTGGATATAAAACGGTGGTGTGCCAGCTGTTTGCCCTTGTGAGCTGGCCTTGCTGACTACATGGCGGCTCACTGTCCCTGCCCAGCCTCACAGGCTGCGTATCATGGCCTGGAAATGATCAAAATTCAAAATGTGAAGGAAGGATTTTATTGAATTTGTGTCACTTCCCTATCATCGTAGAAGAGAAATATATTAAGTGGGACCCTCAGAAGTAGGCATATATCTGTAAAAATCAACAAATTACTGCGGGAGAAGAAAACATTTTTAAGTGAAATGAAAATACATAAAGGAAAAAACTAAAGAAAATATGAGAAATAAAAAGCAGACAGTAAGAAGAAAGATTCATATTTATATAACAATAATTTAATTAATATAAAAAAGTAAGCTGTGGTACTAAAAAGACAATTGGGCTGAGCTAGTGGGAAAAAAAGAAGCTACAATCAGGTTAAGAAACCAGAATGTAAAAAAGAAGGTTAGGGAAAAACTGAATGTGAGAGGATTTAAAGACATGTAACACATAAGCACTAGACATGAAAAGGCCAAGATACTGCTGCCTTAATATTGAAAATATATTGTATTGCTAGAAAGAAAAGAAGGATCAAAATGGTTAAATATCTAACCTGGAAGGTTATACAGATATTAATAGAGATTAAAATATATAAAAGCAAATATTAACAGAAGTGAAAGAGTTATGCACACTTGCAATCACAGAGGGATCACTGTTTTACTGAACAGAATAAATAGCTAAAAACAATTAATAGTGATACAGAGTATTTAAATAATAAACAAATATGTCCTAAATTATACTTTGGAGATTTACACATCTAGTCTCTATAACATTCAAGGAAATTAAATCATCAACAGTGTTTTATATGTTCTTTAACCACAATGCAATTAATAAAGTAGCTAATAATAAAGACTATAATTAGAAAGTTACTATATGTTTGCAAATTAAAACATATACTTGTATATAACTTTATATTACTTTATATAACTTTATATTACTTTATATAACTCAATAACTTAAAAAATTACTGATGCTTTTATATTTAATTTTATGGAAATGTAATGGTAGTATTTTCAACAGAGCTCTTGTCAATGGTGAATAGAGGAATAAAGAAAGTATAATGGGATTCTAAGATTTTGATTAATGAAAATTTTTGTTTCATATATTTATGTCATTTAGAAACTTTCAGTTCAGTTCAATCCCTCAGTCATGTCCAACTCTTTGTGACCCCATGGACTGCAGGACTCCAGGCTTCTCTATCCTTCACCATCTTGCTCAAACTCATGCCCATCAAGTTGGTGATGCCATCCAACCATTTCAACCTCTGTCATCCCCTTCTCCTCCTGCCCTCAATCTTTTCCCAAATCAGGGTCTTTTCTAATGAATTGGCACTTCTCATCAGGTGGCCGAAGTATTGGAGCTTCAGCTTCATCATCAGTCCTTCCAATGAATATTCAGCGTTGATTTCCTTTGGGATTCACTGGTTTGATCTTGCCATCTGAGTGACAGTCAAGAGTCTTCTCCAACACCAGAGTCAAAAGCATTAATTCTTTGCCAGTCAGCCTTCTTTATGGTCCAACTCTCACATTCATACATGACTACTAGAAAAACCATAACTTGAATATATGGACCTTCATCAGCAAAATGATGTCTCTTCTTTTTAATACACTAAATTTGTCATAGCTTTTCTTCCAAGGAGTGAGTACCTTTTAATTTCATGACTGCAGTCACCATCTGCAGTAATTTTGGAGCCCTCTTGGAGAAATATCAATAACCTCAGATATGCAGATGACACCATCCTTACGGCAGAAAGTTAAGAGGAACTAAAGACCCTCTTGATGAAGGTGAAAGAGGGGAGTGAAAAAGTTGGCTTAAAACTCAACATTCAGAAAAAAAGATCATGGCATCAGGTCTCATCACTTCATGGCAAATAGATGGGGAAACAATGGAAACAGTGATAGGCAAACAGTATATTAATTTAAATTAGAGAATTAGAATATGGGAGACCATTATTCCATGATTTAAAAAAGAAGTATTCTTTGCTCTGAAACATAATCAGAATCATGTCAATAATTGTATTCATAGTGTTTTCATTTAGTCAGCCTCTCGTTGCTTTGTGCTCTGATATAAATCAACAAGCTTTTGAAGTGTTTGATCTGGCTGTCATTCTTTATGATAATGAGTATTTTATCAATCACTACCATGTTGATTTTTGTTTTTTGCATCTGGATGAGCGTTCCCTCTTTGAGACTGGACAAGGGATGCAAATGAAGGACTAGGAAGAAAATGAGAGGTGATTTTAAAAGACAGCAGGGATACCAGAAATAAATTTGAAAATACAATCTTATTTGTGTTCTTGTTTTATATTTCCTACCGAGACATTGATCTGTGACAATTATAGGAATAGGTTATTTAGTATTTCTTTTGGCAAGGCATTCCAAACTCTCCTAAGAGGACTGCTGTACAAGGTATTTCCCATGAAATAGCTACTGCTGATATAATTATTAAGTATGGATAGAAACAGTGATAACAAACATATTGGCAAATATTTAATTTTTTGTAGTTTTTCCAACTTCTATAACTGTTACTTGAAGAATCACAAAATGTAAGTTGCAGAAAAGCTATAAACATATAACCCAAGAAAACCAACTAGCCAAAACTTTCTTTATCCAAATTATCATGCAGAACTAGCTACGTTCTCTACAGAGGATTGTAACATTTCAAATTGGGTGTAATGACATTATTATAAAGATTAAAATGAAATAAGGTATCTTCTAGATTGCCTTGGCTAAGGAAGGCTTCTAAAAAAGGCCAAGATTTGCGTGGAATTTTTGAATCTATTATGCAAAACAGTGCAATATTAGAGCTAACAAATATTGTCAGTACTAATTTTCATAGCTTGCCTGTTAATGCTCCATTTGGCCTAAATTTCCTCTAACTTCAGTTAATCAAATCAGTTTCTACTTATGGGAATGAAGATTCAATGCACTTTATAATTCTTATCTAACCTGGACTTTAATACCCATAAACAGTGAATCCTCTAAAATTTACCAACGCATTTGCCTCAATAGGCAGCCATGACAATTTGGGAAAACTCCTTTGCCTAACAGATTTCCTTGTGAGATTGTTTTGGTTGATGACAAATGAATTTGAAAGTGAGGGCATCGTTGAACTCTCTAAGACTATGCAAGGAGAATTCTGCTATTCAAGAAGACCCAATTAATTTTGGTATATATCTTAGTTTAGATTAACTTCATAACCATTCACAGTGCCATTATTTATCATCTTTCCTTCAACTCGTTGAAATGATTGCATTTCTTATAATGTAGAGCTTGCATTGCATTTAATTCTGTAATCTCAGTAGAAGTTAGCAACACATCTTTTCATTATGCACCTCTCCCAGCCCCCGCCAGATTCTCCACAGAGATCAAGTCATATAATCATAACAAAAACTAATCAGCCTCCACTTGTGAGAAAGAATGTCAGGGAAAGTAAATAGAAGCAGTAAATCAGGACACAACTGAGAAGGAAAATAGAGCACGGAGGTTACTAATAATCCAGAAAGAAGTACTCACAGAATTAACTTTTGCACTTTCTATGATCGCATTCTTTACTCTGGATGCTTGGTGTTCATCTGCCTTCAAATTAGAAAGAGCAGAGTATGTTTTTCTCCCCTTTCTCTAAACAACATTTAAAGTGATCAGTTTTCTGCATTCTCATTTTGTGCTCACCAAGGAATGCATGAAGAGAGGGAAGAGTGAGATTTTGTTTGCCTGAATCTCTCATTTTTATCTTTTCCTATCCAAATCTACCCTTTAAAAAATTCCTTTTTTTAATGATGGTACTTATTATAACTAGTTAGTATATTCACAGGATTTGTTTAATTATATTGAATCTTAAGACAATTTAAAAGGCCATTACTTTGAAGAAAAAATTTGATGGGTGTATTATTAATTGTTGTTATTTTAGTTATAATTAAAGACATTATTTAAAGCTTATGGCCCTTCTCTTTAAATCATGCTAATCTATCAGCTTGCAAAATTATCTGGTTTTTTATTTCATTACAAGGATTTTCAAAAAGATAAATTGTCACTAACTAGTTGTCAATTTTTCCTTTAAAGGGCTCCTGAGCATGTGTCCAATTCTTTGCCACCCTATTGACCTTAGCCCTCCAGGCTCCTCTGTCCATGGGAGTCTCCAATCAGGAATGGAGTGAGTTGCCATGCCCTCCTCCAGGGAATCTTCCCAACCCAGGGACAGAACCTAGGTCTCCTGCATTGGCAGGCAGATGTTTTACCATTGTGCCACCTGGGAAGCCCTGTGTCAAATGAGAAATATTTGTTTTTATATTATCTAAAATATTATCATTATTTGTATTTTTCTCTTCTAAATTAAATTTAAAAGAGCAATTTATAAATTGATATGGTAGAAAAAGAATACAAAATATCTCTTGGAAGACAATAATTATTGCAATATTTATTGACTTATGGACTATATGACATCAAGATCATAGGGCTCAGTTTTTGTGATATTGCTGCACGGTTAGTTATTTAGACACAGCAATTCTAGTCTCTGATTTTGGATTTTATTTTTAAATCATTGGCTAAAGGAAGAATTAAAAGTGTGAGAATGGGTGGCTTACTATATCACAGGATCTTCACTAGAAGTGGGGAGCAGCAAAATTGATAGGGGATTTTCATCTTAGGTTGTGAGCACATACACTGGAATTGATTACTGCTAATTTACCAACCAAATACTTCAAGTCATTCATCCATTTTTCTCACATGTGAAATAGAAATAACTGCAAAACTCAGCTTTATTTTTCAGAGGAGACTAAGAAAGAGAGTCTAGCAGCATGCAGTGAAAACCAGGACTCTGTAGCATTGTATAAGCTATATGCAGAACATACCTGAAGAATTGTGAGGTCAACTGAAAGTTTGCTATGCAGTTGAATAAATCAAATGCAGAAAATTGGCACAATGCTCATCACAGTTAACCTTGAGGAGAGCCATTTCTGCATGGCGGTGAACACTTCTGTAAATCACCTATCTGGCAGTATCTTTCTATATTTGGCTGCGTTGGAGGTGAGAGGCTGGGCCTGGTATTTTTGACATCAAAGGTAGAAAGAGTGGGGTCAGGAAGACCTTGTCAGCCCATGTATGATTTTCTTCTACTAACACATAAGATAAACTTATCCCAACATTATGCTATTTGGAGGAAACACCATGTTTCATAAAATCTGAGATACTATCTGTCACAGGGCACACCATTATTCTGTGTATCACTAAAAAGAAAAGAACGGAAAAAAATGAGCAAAATCTTAAATTATGATGAAATGAAGTTATGTCAGTGCCATCAATTGCAAGACATATACCAATTACAGAGATGTTAAGATGTAGGGAAATTTGTGTCTCTGAATTGATGATGTACTATAAATCTCCTCTTAAATAACTTGAGTTATTACATTTGCATTAAGCAAACTCACAAAGAAATCAATCAGGAAATAAAGAAATATTTCCAAGCCAATGATGAATTCCTTAATGGCCAAGCAATAAATAGAAAAATGTTCCCTCACAGTGAATAGAAATCCATAAAAGAAAAGAATATTCTATGTTGTAGTGTATATACAGTTGGATCCTGCCCTGTGTCTACCTGGCTTGTTTCAGTGTCTGCCGCACAGGATATATTTTGATGAAATTTGTATTATGTAGATAAATGCAAACATGGATGAATTACTTTTAAATGGTAGAGTTATTTGATGTTTTTATTTCCAGGTCACTGGAAGATAAATACTTTGAGAAAAATAAAAATATAAATGTTGAAAAACTGGTGATGTTAAGAAAGAGTTTACTTGTATCTTGGTAGCAAAAATGGACACAATTGACATGATGTTTATATGCGATAAAAAGCGTTTTCTCCTTTCTTTAGTAGTTTTAAAGAGGTGAACAACTCCAGCCCCCCACCACCCACCCAGCCACCTCTCTCTCTCTGTCTGTCTTCCTCCTAACTGTGCTTGTATCCGTGTGAGGGATCCCTCTGAACGGCATAACAAATTCAATTTAAGAAGAATGTTAACTTGGTGGGCCACAGATAACCATGAGTCTGTGATGTGGATTGGGAGTACTTCTTAGAAGTAATGAATTCACAGATTATAGGCAGAAACAATACGTTATTACTTCTTTGAAGGATATTTTAAATGCTAACATTATCTTTATTCATTCCTTTGACTCAGTGTAAATGTCCCTCAGGTTTTAAATATTAACTTTGAAACTGGGTCCTCTGGATTTCTAGTTATTACCTTATTAGTCTTTAATAGAATGAACTTTGCCAACAGCAACATATTGTAACATTAAATTTTGAGAAAGCAGTATGTGAAAAATATGCGTATTAAAGCATGAAAAGCTCTTCAAATTCAACATTATGTCTTTCACTTACAGAGTCTTTAAAAGTAAGAAAACAATATATTTTAGTGGGTAGTGGTATACTCAATGGACGTAAATTTGTGCAAACTTTGCGATATGGTGGAGTATAGAGGAGCCCAGCTTGTTACCGTCTGCAGGGTTGCAAACAGTTGGACACGACTTAGCGACTGGAGAACAGCAACATACACAGTGGTATCGGGCGACTTACTTCACACAGATACACAATTTATTGAAAGCATGACTATTTCCCTGAAAGAATTGCCACCTTAAATTATATATTCATAACACTCTGAAAGTTTTGCTAATAGCTATACTGCTGCTGCTGCTAAGTCACTTCAGTCGTGTCCGACTCTGTGCGACCCCATAGACGGCAGCCCACCAGGCTCCCCCATCCCTGGGATTCTCCAGGCAAGAACACTGGAGTGGGTTGCCATTTCCCTCTCCAATGCATGAAAGTGAAAAGTGAAAGGGAAGTCGCTCAGTCGTGTCAGTGGTTGCTTATTTAACTTTTTAAAAATAACTAGGTGGTTAGTACTAAAAAGTTCTGAAAACTGTATATATGGAAGGATTTTAATAACTTTTAAAGAACACATGTTCATCATATCCTTCGATCCAGCTAGATTTTATAGTAGAAAGAAATTAAACAAAAGATAATTAGGTAATAATAAGGAACAGGGAATATGTTTAAGATTTATAGCTTATCTGTAAGACAAGTAAGTTAGCTAATAACTTTCTTGTATTTGAAAAAAGAATCAATAACCTGGAAGAAAGTTTTAAGAGGAATTTGTCTAGGTAAGAAAAATATACATAAAATCTGTCTAATAAGGAAAAAGAGGTGTTATTACCAAGAAAAAAAAAAATCAATAGTGAATGGCATTTCAAAAGAAGGCAATATAAGAGGATTACAAATAGTACATATGACCTCACAGTGTCCTACTTTAAAAAATGTGGACAATATGAACCAGATAAGGTTGAAATGTTTTTAAAAAATGGTAAACTTTATCTAATGGTAAAAAATTTTCATTAAAATTTTACAGAAGAGGAAAAAGATAATGATTATACTTTTTGAATAGTGTCTGCCTGTGTACATGTGTTTGTGTGGATGTGTAAAGTGAAGTGAAGTGATAGTCATTAGGTCATGTTCAACTGTTTGTGACCCGTGGACTGTAGCCCGCCAGGCTCCTCTGTCTGTGGAATTCTCCAGGCAAGGATACTGGAGTGGGTTGCCATTCCCTTCCCCAGGGGATCTTCCCAATCCAGGGGTCAAACCCATATCTCCTACATTGCAGGTGGATTCTTTACTGTCTGAGCCACCAGGGAAGCCAATATCCTAACTGTTATTATATGATTCTATTATAGCTATTGTAGTAAAATAAAGATTGAATTCAAAACAGACTGAAAATTACTGCCAAGAAACAGTGTGATTAGGAACTTCTAGCATTTAGCTCTCATGGATGTGTGACTCAGCTCGGAGGGAGTTCTACAAACTTCTGAAATGACAGTAAAATCAGTCATAATAACCATGGTAAAACTGGTTGGTAACATGAAAATAAATACAAATTTGAATGTGAAAATCTATGTATGAATTCATATAAAAGAAAAACTTAGAAATAGGTGAATGTGAAAGAGGTAAGATCAGAAAATATGTATATCCTAAGTGAAGGATTTGAATTTTGCCCTGAAGAAAATTAAAGTTTATAAGTGATTTTTAAACATTGATATGGACAAATTTATATTTTCAGAATATCATTGTGAGGCCCATTAGCAAGCTTCCCTCTGATCACCAGAGTTGCATGCCCTAAGGGCATCCTCCACGTGGTCTGCACGTGCATTCACCTACTCTGGTGCATTGGTAGGCAGGGTAGCCCCTGAACCATTGGCTGCAAGGCCTTGTCTCTTATGATAGCTGTGGGTCCACTGGGTCCCTGCACAATTTTCTGCAGGGCTGAGAGGCTCGGGGTTGGTGCAGCTTGCTGGTGTGCAGAGTCAGACTCTTGCCACTAACAGGCTAGTTAGTACTAGGAGTCCAAAAACCTGGTTGCCAGTGCCAATGTTGACTTGGTAGAACAAGCAACCCAAATGATGCCCCAAATGACAGAGATGACAGCATCTCTGTCCCCAGGGGTCTCCATCCTTAGGAGGCTTTCCAAGACCAGCAAGTGAGTGATTCAGGCTCCTTTCAAATGATGATTGCCTTTGTGCCTAGACTCAGAGAGTATGAGATTTAGCCCTTTGAGAGCAGAGTTCCTGATTCTTTGAGTCCTCTGGTCTCTCCAAGACAAGACTCACTGTTTTTCAAGCAATTGTCTTTCCAGGGCAGTGCATCCAGACTGGACACTGAGCTGGGGCTCTGCCTCCTTGCTCCTTGGGTAGAGCATCCGTGGCGGTTTTAGTCCGCCTGCTTGTGGGTGACCAAGCCGGGGATGGTGTGGGCCCTGACTTCATCACATCTCTGCCCCTCCTACTCATCTTCTTGGGGCTCCTTTAGTTTCCTTAGTTGTGAAAAATCTCTTCTATGTATCCTCAGGTCATTCTCATAGATAGTTGTTCTGTAACAGTTGTGATTTTCATGTTGTTCATGGCAGGAGGTGAGTTCAATGTCTTCCTATTCTATTGTCTTGATCCACATCCTCAGTAAATATTTGATATGGTCATAAGAAATACATTTATTATTCAGTGGTTTTTATATAAGTCTGTAAAATATTTTAGGGGAGGCACTATCTTCACAGGCTTTTGAGATGAATTTTTAAAAATGCTTTATATATGATGCAATATTTTTGATACATTATTTTTGTAAAATAGATCATGGGAAAGTGAAACAATCATAATTTTTTAACCTGTTCTATAATTTTTTTTTAAAAAAAATCTGCTTTTCTCCAAATACATGCTATAGAACAATTATAGGCCACAGTGGATGTGTTATGCTTTTGGTTTTGAAGTTCAGCACCATTTTTTGAAGCTTAAGAGGAGATGTTTTCAATTTGCAAAGTGACTCTAAGTGGTTTGAAAAGCTTTACAGGGAAAGATAATATGCCTAAAATATCACTTTGTCTAGTTGACAGAATTTAATGAGGAATTTTCTATCTTAAGACTTAGACATGAGGTTTCAATCAGACCATTATCTTTTCTGCAATAATCTGTCTTCTAGACTTAAATTAGGGCAAATGTGAGAGGCTGACCACCTGGTGAAATTGAAAATAAAACTCACTCCCTTTTTTTCAACATAACCATATATATTCTAAAATATGTACATTCAAAAACTTGCTGCTATTTTGTTACAAAACTAGTAAGGGCTATCTATGTAGATTTTCTCCTCTCTCTCTCTGAATGTGTGATCATGAGAAATGCAAGAACAATTTTAGTATATCCATTTAACATGGTGTTTATAGTATAGGTTTGATTACACTTACATGTCCTTATTTATATTCTAATAAATGCTACTTGTATACTGTCTAAAAGTAGACACAAGCTTTCATTTTGGGTATAAGGCAAACTTGGGCTGGATTCTTAGCTCTGCTATTCAAGCTCATGAATTGGAGAACTTTTGCTCCTTGGGTAGAGCATCCGTGGCGGTTTTAGTCCGCCTGCTTGTGGGTGACCAAGCCGGGGATGGTGTGGGCCCTGACTTCATCACATCTCTGCCCCTCCTACTCATCTTCTTGGGGCTCCTTTAGTTTCCTTAGTTGTGAAAAATCTCTTCTATGTATCCTCAGGTCATTCTCATAGATAGTTGTTCTGTAACAGTTGTGATTTTCATGTTGTTCATGGCAGGAGGTGAGTTCAATGTCTTCCTATTCTATTGTCTTGATCCACATCCTCAGTAAATATTTGATATGGTCATAAGAAATACATTTATTATTCAGTGGTTTTTATATAAGTCTGTAAAATATTTTAGGGGAGGCACTATCTTCACAGGCTTTTGAGATGAATTTTTTAAAATGCTTTATATATGATGCAATATTTTTGATACATTATTTTTGTAAAATAGATCATGGGAAAGTGAAACAATCATAATTTTTTAACCTGTTCTATAATTTTTTTTTAAAAAAAATCTGCTTTTCTCCAAATACATGCTATAGAACAATTATAGGCCACAGTGGATGTGTTATGCTTTTGGTTTTGAAGTTCAGCACCATTTTTTGAAGCTTAAGAGGAGATGTTTTCAATTTGCAAAGTGACTCTAAGTGGTTTGAAAAGCTTTACAGGGAAAGATAATATGCCTAAAATATCACTTTGTCTAGTTGACAGAATTTAATGAGGAATTTTCTATCTTAAGACTTAGACATGAGGTTTCAATCAGACCATTATCTTTTCTGCAATAATCTGTCTTCTAGACTTAAATTAGGGCAAATGTGAGAGGCTGACCACCTGGTGAAATTGAAAATAAAACTCACTCCCTTTTTTTCAACATAACCATATATATTCTAAAATATGTACATTCAAAAACTTGCTGCTATTTTGTTACAAAACTAGTAAGGGCTATCTATGTAGATTTTCTCCTCTCTCTCTCTGAATGTGTGATCATGAGAAATGCAAGAACAATTTTAGTATATCCATTTAACATGGTGTTTATAGTATAGGTTTGATTACACTTACATGTCCTTATTTATATTCTAATAAATGCTACTTGTATACTGTCTAAAAGTAGACACAAGCTTTCATTTTGGGTATAAGGCAAACTTGGGCTGGATTCTTAGCTCTGCTATTCAAGCTCATGAATTGGAGAACTTTCTTAACTTGTCGGACTTTCAGTCTTACTATCTGTAAATTAATGTTCCAGTACTACCACATAGTTCTGTTTTGGCAATTAAGATAAAGATGTTTGTGACATAACCTAAGGGTTAGTTTCACATAAGCCCTGACTTATGGACTCTTTTCTGCCTTTCTCTTCTGTAAAGCTTGAAAGTGCAAGTCGCTCACCTTCCCAGACCATTTTGCATTTAAATGTGCTCCTGTTGTGAATTCTGGGTGGTAAGACAGAGGGCAAAACCTCGTGGGGAGGCTTTCTGAGAATAGTCCTTTTATGAAAAGGGTTCACTTGGCATATCCCCTGGGCTTTTCGCCTTTCTTCCTGCTTAGAATGTAGAAACAATACTTGGAGGTGAAAGAATCATCTTGCAAAGAGGAAGATGGAAGCCATGTGCAAAAGATAGTGATATCAAAGATGAAAAAATATCTTTCCTAATAAACATCTTTAAACCTTTGAACTAACCCTGGATCACTGCCACTAGAATTCTTTTATGCTGGAATAAAATATTTGCTTATTTAAGACACTGTTATGCGTGAGTCACCCTGTTGTGTCTGACTCCTTGTGACCCCATGGACTGTAGACTCTCAGACTCCTCTGTTCATGAGATTCTCCAGGAAACAATACCAGAGTAGGTAGTCATTCCCTTCTCCAGGAAGGTACTGTTAGTTTCTAGCTTTTGTTAGTTTGCTTTTGCTTGTGGAAAGCATTCCTTGTTTTTCCAAGCTGTAAAGGGTCTAAGAATTTTGTTGACATAATTTGTTCTTTAATATATTTTAATCCTCTCCTAACCACTTTACCGACTCCGATAGTACACGAGAATAAAACAAAAGACTAACAAAAATTAGAAAATATTCATACTGCACAGTTAGATTTCAATAGGTATTAGCTTGTTATTTTGAAGAACAGAATTTAAGAGTAGCAGAACTTCTCAGGATCACTGTTGCCATAATATTTACTCATTATAAAGAAGAATACCACTACTAAACACATCACAACAATTGATCAGATCAAGTCCCTATCTCATCAATAAGTATTTTAGTAAGGAGATGAGACACACGTTTTACAATTTGTAATTTTTGCTGAAATTTCATCCCATTCTTTTTAAAATAATTCAGTTTTTCTCCTTTTTCAGCTCATTCATTTCTCAATGTCTTTGGAGACACAGCCCTGCAAAACAACCTTTCCTGCCTAAGCCATTTAGTTCTCACTCCCATCCTGACAAATATAAGCCACAGTCTTGTGCTTCACAGTCATGTCCTTGGTGAGAGGGAGATGATATAGAGGGTGAACCTCAGTTTATCTTATAACAACTGCAATGAAATGAAAGTGAGGCAAATAGGAGCTCTTTTAAATGTTCATAATTTTATAAAATTAGGTACTTTAAATGACAGAAAGAGTTACTTATAGTAACTCATTGCTAGAACTGTTCCTAAAGGGACTGCATTTTGTTGCCAAAAGGCAATTGAATGTGACTACTTCATTTATGAGTATTTGTGTATAATTTAGCAACAAAAGATAGAGAGAGTGAAATAAAACTCCTTGAGCTTGTGCTTCCTTTCAATTACAAGGACTTGGGTACGGAGGAAGTAAAGAAGTTTTAAAATCCAGATATTTTAAGTCTCAAAAGCAATGCTATGCTATGTAGATAGAGCAAGGTTACTGAAAACTGTATCACCACTGACTGTGTGGAGAACAAATTTTAATGAGATATCTTTGTCCTCTGTGAAGTTTTGTGTGCTGTGCTCAGTCATTCAATTATGTCTGCATCTCTGCGACCCCATGGGTTGTAGCCTGCCAGGCTTCCCTGTCCATGGAATTTTCCAGGCAGGAATATGGCAGTGGGTTGCCATTTCCTGCTCCAGGGGATCTTCCTGACCCAGGGGTCAAACTCTGTCTCTCGTACTTCAGGCAGATTCTTTACCATTGTGCCACCTGGGCTAATCGGAAGTTTAAAGAAGTATTTGGATACAATCAGTTTATTCAAACAATACATACTCCCCCCGCCCCAGTTTCTTTATATCTTAGGCCTATTGCTTATTTATTTATATTCTACTTTTTCAACGTTTGAGCATAAAGTATAATATTATAGTTCTGTTCATTCACAAGTGGGTCCTGAATCAGAATGGGCTGACTCATCCAGTTAGAGAAGGAGTTTGTTCTTTATTCCTCTCCTCCAAACAGAACTCCCTATTTTGTGCCACCAACCACGATTGATACTCGTGCTTTTTTCTTTCGTTGAAACTTGGCAGAGGAAGCCGGCTGCAAACAAAGATGGACTTCTCTGTGCTTTAGTGGCAAATTAGCTTCTTGTGCGTCTTAACGTATAAGCAAATCCTACTGAAAAGCAACTCAAAGACTATTCATTGTGGAGGGTTTCTAGTTTCTAAAAGGTGCTTTATTAACATGTATACAAATACTTTTGATTTGGTGTTCATATTTATAAAACAATATTTTTATCATAAATCTTCATCTTTGTCTTCCTAGGAGACACGGGGTGCCAAATAAGGTTTGCTTCATTCTTTATCGCTCTGAAAGTTGCTAAATGATAGAAATGACCGAGAGACAGCCCCTCCCTTCCCATTTTTTCAGAAGAATTGGGTGATTACTTGACTTTAGCCTTGTAAGACTCATTTCACTCATGACTTCCAGAGCTATGAAACAGTGAATCTGTGTCATTTAATGACACTGAATTTGTGGTAATTAGTTATATCAGAAATAAAAAGATATATACTCATCTACTGTAAAAATGACTTCCAGAATATTGATAAGAAAAATTTAGAAAAATCCTGGCCCATGTCTCTGTTAAGATGTTGTTGTCACAGGATCATCTGCTGATGATAGAGAAGCAGATAAGGGGCGCCATCTAGTCAAATCTGAGGAAGTATGACTCGGAGTTAAGACAACTGATATGCAGTAGAAATAACAATTATCCAAGACAAAGGGATGTTTTGCGGAAATATTCAAGAAGAGGGAGGTATTTCTGTCAAAGGGAAAAAGTATTTGTGAACAATTTATGTTGGTTAAGAGCTGGGAGAATATCAGAAATGAAAGAACTCATATCTCTAAAATATTCAAAGTGATGTGAAAAGCAGTGTACAATGAGACAGGTAAGCTGGAACGAGTGGAGAACTATTTGTTACTTTTCACTGGACCATCAAGGAGCTTGTCTTTATTTTAGGAAGACTTGGAAGCCAGCAATGGATTTTACTGCACACGCTGGGGTAGTTTGGACTTTCGTTTTAATTATTTAATTTTATGACTTTCGTCCCACATTAGTCATTCAAATATTTCAGCGCTTTTCTTCACCTCAGCATTTAAAAGCATCTGCAACAAATATATGTAAAGGGTCAAGATAGTTTTAGGATATCATCGTATTAAGCACTTGTAATAATCAAATACCATAAGTGATTGTGATGTTTTATACAATAAAATACAGTGATTAAATGCCCATATTTCTGGTACTGAGTAGGCAGTTTAGATAATTAATGAAAGTCAGTTAGTTGTCCACATCATCTTAATCAATAAGGTTAGATGGCCTCAATATCTCCTCCTGCCCTTTTGCCCAGCCCTAATGTAAATGAAGATGAAAAAGAAAAATCACTGTGATTAAAAGCAAATCTTCTTTAAGTGAACTTTAAAATTAATGTGCCCCTTGTGATAGTCATGGTCTGAGTTTTACTCCCAATTAAGTGCAATTTAAAAATGAATTAAAATGACAATTGTAAATGGATGGAAAAGAAATCATATATAAGAATGATTTGATTTTAAATACCTAATGATATTATCTCCTTAAAAAAAGTCTGAGGGTAAGAATGAATTGGCCTATAAAATTTCTGATATCAGTATTTCCCAGAGACAGATGAGACCTTGCTAATTTTTGCTTATTTGAAGGGAACTGCTGTAAGTTTGATTAAGGGTCTCTTTTAAGAGGGGTACAGGATGACACGGGGCTTCCCGTGTAGCTCAACTGGCAAAGAATCTGCCTGTAATGCAGGAGACAAGAGTTCAGTCCCTGGGCCGGAAAGATGCCCTTCAGAAGGAAATGCAACCCACTCCAGTATTCTTGCCTGGAAAAGTCCATGGACAGAGGAGTCTGGCAGGCTACAGCCCATGGGGTTGCAAGAGTCAGATGATTTAGCAACTACACCACCACCTCCACTGCATATATATTACTTTTTATAACTTTTATCAGTCATGATAAAAAATTAAAGTGGGAAGAGTCCCATTGAAAATGGATTTCAGAAAGGATAAATAAAATTTCATGTGATAGCTCTAGTTACAATCAAGCTAAAGCATCTACTTCTTTATCACATACTTCCAAATAGATTTAGGTATAATTTTTAAAAATTAAGATAGGTCCAGATCTTGTTTGTATATTATCATAAACCTCCTACTAGTAGATGAAAAACTCAGGTTGAAGCAGGAAGAACCAAAGTCTCTCTTGGGGGTCAGAATATCTCCTCTTTGCTGGCAATAGTTAAGCTTTTCTCTATTCAAAGTGTGTTCTTTCATTTTTAAATCAGAGTCACTACAGTTCAGTTCAGTTCAGTTCAGTTGCTCAGTTGGTGGTGTCATCTGCATATCTGAGGCTATTGATGTTTCTCCCGGCAATCTTGATTCCAGCTTGTGCTTCTTCCAGCCCAGCGTTTCTCCTGATGGACTCTGCACAGAAGTTAAATAAGCACATAGAAATACTTCAAGTACTATGAACAAGTCATACAAACTCAAGGCACCACGTTTAGTCTTGGAGATAGAACATCGGATTCTGAGAAGAAGGTCAAAGTACTTCCACTCTGTCCTCCACTCACTGACTTCATTTTACCCCATTTCTCCCATTCAACTAATTACTTTTTTTTTGCTTCATGCTCCATTTCTAAAATAAGACCTTGTTGTCCATGGCATTGTGCTATTAAAAAGATTTTAAGTGCGAGATTGAGTATAATGGTTGTGGTTTATAGAGACCTTAACATTTCTGGATTAATTTTCCTATGAATTTCAGATTTAACTTATGGTCTTCTATGTTAGGAGACATTCATATATTTATATATATGAATATATATATTTATTCATATATATATTCATATATTTATATGAATATATATTTATTCATATATATTCATATATTTATATATATAAGCATAAATATATATATATACTTATTTATATATATATATAACTCCATCTCCTTATTCTTAAAGTCTTCAGGAGCTTTGTGATAGTTAAGACCAAAAGTTTCCCTAGAGAAACACCTAATATTCACATAAGACAAACTTGCATGCTCTATCATGTCTGACTCTTTGCCACCCCATGAAGTCTTTTTATAAGCAGGAAGAATATAATTAAATGCGGTTGGTGTTGAAAACTGGATGCTAAACAAACGAAGTTTAAAATAATTTAAATGGTGAGGTGAATCTGTCCCTTGGAAGATTTTATTTTCATCTGGATAACTTAGAAGTTAATCTCAAAAATAAGTATATAGTCATAGAAGGTGAAGATTAGTGCTGGCCACTCATATCCCCTCTTCTCTTAGGGACAAATCAGAACTGGAGAGTCAGTTTCATCACCTGTAAATAGAATCATGTGTTATCTAGGCATTTAAAATCGTGGCACTAGCAATTTGGAAATATGCCTTATTTATTTATTGGAAATGAAATTTGAGGAAACTAGGACTTCAGTATCTCCATTTGTAGCTGAGGGAGACTAGCACTCATGTATGTTCATGGCCAGTGCCACACAGCTATTAAGTCCCAGTTTTCTTTCTTTCTTTTTTTTAAAAATTATTCATTTTAATTGCCAGCTAATTACTTTACAATATTGTGGTGGTTTTTGCCATACATTGACATGAATCAGCCACATATGTACATGTGTCCCCCATCCTGAACCCCCCTCTCCCCTCCCTCCCCATCCCATCCCTCAGGGCTGTCCCAGTGCACCAGCTTTGAGTGCCCTGTTTCATGCATCGAACTTGGACTGGTCATCAATTTCACATATGGTAATATACGTGTTTCAATGCTACTCTCTGAAATCATCCCACCCTCTCCTCCCACAGAGTCTAGAAGTTTATGCTTTAACTCTGTGTCTCTTTTGCTGTCTTGCATATAAGGTCATTGCTACCGTCTTTCTAAATTCCATATATATGCATTAATATACTATATTGGTGCTTTTCTTTCTGACTTATTTCACTCTGTAAAATAGGCTCCAGTTTCATCCACCTCATTAGAACTGAGTCAAATGTGTTCTTTTTAATAGCTGAGTAATATTCCATTGTGTACATGTACCACAACTTGCTTATCCATTTGTCTGCCGATGAACATCTAGGTTGCTCCATGTCCTGGCTAATGTAAACAGTGCTGCGATGAACATTGGGGGACCAGAAACTATAAAACTCCTAGAGGAAAACATAAGCAAAACACTCTGACATAAATCACAGCAAGTTCCTCTATGACCCACCTCTCTGAGTAATGGAAGTAAAAGCAAAAATAAACAAACGGGACCTAATTAAACTTATAAGCTTTTGAACAACAAAGGAAACTATAAGCAAGGTGAAAAGATAGCCTTCAGAATGGGAGAAAATAATAGCAAATGAAACAACTGACAAAGAATTAATCCCCAAAATATACAAGAAGCTCATGCAGCTCAATACCAGAAAAATAAATGACCCAATCAAAAAGTGGGGCAAAGAACTAAACAGACATTTCTCCAAAGAAGACATACAGATGGCTAACAAACACATGAAAAGATACTCAACATCACTCATCATTAGAGAGATGCAGATCTATACTACAATGAGGTACTGTCTCACACTGGTCAGAATGGCTGCTATCCAAAAGTCTACAAGCAATAGATGCTGGAGAGGGTGTGGAGAAAGGGGAACCCTCTTACACTGTTGGTGGGAATGCAAACTAGTACAAGCATTATGGGGAACAGTGTGGAGATTCCTTAAGGTCCCAGTTTTCTATTGATGATCAGAATTAATGGTTGACAAAGAACGCTAGAATTAAAGCTGGGGTGGATAAGGCCAAACTGGAACCCATCAAATTCACAGTGGAGATATTTACTTAAATAATGATGACCTTTCAGAGCGTCATGGCAACTGCTACTTCTTGTCTTCCAAATCCTGTACAACTTTATTTTGACCAACTCTAATCTGAAATAGGCTTCCCTGGTGGCTCAGGGGTAGAGAATCTGCCTGCCAATGCAGGAGATGCGGGTTCAATCCTTGAGTCAGGAAGATCCTCCAGAGAAGGAACTTAAACCCACTCCACAATTCTTGCCTGGGAAATTCCATGGACAGAGGAGCCTGGCGGGCTACCGTCCATGGGGTCCCCAAAGAGTCAGACACGACTTAGAGACTAAACAACTTGGAGCCACCCAGGAAAAGGACATTCTATGAAATTAAGGGCCTGGAGTAACCAAGTTGACAGAACCACAATTCAGCCTGTTTTCAACATGAAAGCAAATATTTTGACCAGTTTGTCAAAGCTCTTTTTTTTTTCTTGTTTGACACTACTTCTAATTGAGTTATAACTGACATGTAATATTATATCAGTTTTAGTTGTATATCACAATAATTCAATATTTATATGTATTCTGACATGATCTCAATAATTAGTCTAGTTTAAGAGAAAGCATGCTCTCTGTATGTAGAAAGAATGAGTAGCATTAAGTAGAAGATATGGTAACCTTAGTATTCCTTTATAAATCCATGTAATTACCAGTAAACAGTTATCTAAAAGGCATAGTGGGACCCTGTTTTGAAAATATTAATACTGGTGTTAAGGATCAGAGAGAATAGGTATTATACAGTCAATTGTTTGGTAAGTACAGTTCTAAGCAAAGTTTAGCAAATATTAAAAATGATGATTTAACATTTTGGTATTTATTTTGACTGAAGAAGAAAGGAAAATAGGAAATAATATGAGGAATTTTGTTAAATTATATGTCCACATAGCTGCTACATTTTCCTTCACCTTGATGACATCTCTAAGAACAAAAAAGGAAATTTTTCTACAGGTTTAAAAATCTGATACAAATTTTCACCTGCATATCTTATTCTGTATTTAAAAAGTAAATTATCTCTTCAACATGAAAGATGAGGAAGGCTGATGATCTTTCACAATACACAGTCATCTTCTGACAATTTTGTATTACCTAAAAAAGTAAAGAATGGATGATTTAGTGCAAACAAACCAACCATGAAGGGTCATTTTTAGTTAATCAGCAATTTTAAAGCTTTCATAAGGTATCCTCAGAGTGGTATTCTTTCCTTGTCCTTGATTCATGATATTCCTATGACTTTGCTCAGGGGGAGACTTGGCAGAATCATGCTGCAGTCAATCATAAAGCTGTCATTAAATGCCCATATTAATGACCAGCTTCTAATCATATTGTGGATCAAGTTAATCAAAGATAGAGACATGCTTTGTGAAAAAAAAATTACTCATGAAATTGGTTTTGAGTGAAAAGTCACACTTTTGCTTATAAAGTTAAATTCACTGCACAGTCTGAAAAGACATGTAGCACTGACAAGATTTCCTTATATAGTATTTAAACATCGAGTCCGTACGAGGACTGTGATGTCTTAAAAGCTCTATCATATTATCAGTTCAGTTCAGTGCAGTTGCTCAGTCGTGTCCGACTCTTTGAGACCCCATGAATCACAGCACGCCAGGCCTCCCTGTCCACCACCAACTTCCAGAGTTCACTCAGACTCACGGCCATCAAGTCCGTGATGCCATCCAGCCATCTCATCCTCGGTCGTCCCCTTCTCCTCCTGCCCCCAATCCTTCCCAGCATCAGAGTCTTTTCCAATGAGTCAACTCTTTGCATGAGGTGGCCAAAGTATTGGAGCTTCAGCTTTAGCATCAGTCCCTCCAATGAACACCCAGGACTGATCTCCTTCAGAATGGACTGGTTGGATCTCCTTAACCCAAATCCAATGTGAATGATAACTCAAAAATGGCATCCTGAAGAGACATATAAGAAAGGTCAACATTTCTTTCTATGTATAGATCAAAATTAGTGTTTATAAATTTAGTGCTATGAAAGTATTGCAAGAATGCTAGAATTAGAAAAATTAAACACATAAATAAAATTTATATTGGTGATATTTTCCCAATGTAAATTTAGTAAACTTACAATTTTCATATAAATTTCAATATATTCCAATATAAATTCCTGATTCTTTTATATTTGCAATAAGATTGATTATTCACTCCAGATGGTCAATGATCTGATTTAAATTCTATCAGGTCTTCTCTAATCTGCATAGTTTATCTGTCCCTTCTATTGATTAAAGAAGACTATTTATTTTATTTTATTATTATTTTTTACTTTATTTGACTTTACAATAGTGTATTGGTTTTGCCATACATCAACATGAATCTGCCAGGGGTGTACATGAGTTCCCAATCCTGAACCCCTCTCTCACCTCCTTCCCTATTTGAAAACATTTAAATTTTACAAATTTAGTGAAAGAAAACCCATTGGAAAGAAATGCTAATCAAAATTTCCAAAACAAAATTAGCAAAACTTGAAACTATAAAATATCAACAGTTATCAAGGTAGGTACATTTGCAGGAAAAAGATTGAATAGACACTATTTCATAGTAAAGTTAAATGCTTAGTTTTTAAGAATTTAAAAGGAGATCACTTGGGAAATAAAGCAAGAGATTCTTTGATGAATAAAATAAGTGCAATTTTTTATTGAGTTAATTTTGAGCAAATTGTCCACTAGAGTATTTATTTGGGCTTCCCTTGTGGCTGACCTGATAAAGAATCCGCCTGCAATGCGGGAGACCTGGGTTTGATCCCTGGGTTTGGAAGAACCCCTGGAGAAGGGAAAGGCTACCTACACCAGTGTTCTGTCCTGGAGAATTCCATGGACTGTATAGTCCATGGGATTGCAAAGAGTCGGACATGACTGGACAACTTTCATTTTCATTTTTCACTTTCAGAGTATTTATAAACTCCAAGAGAAAGAATTTTACTAATTCGGGATAGAGTTATTAAAGAAGACCAAAAATTCAGTGGATCAATTCAATTAGATCATTTTTCTCTGACCTAGGAGTACAGAAGTAGGTGGGTAGAATGTAAGTCAATCAGCTGATGTAACTGCATCAAGACTCAAGTTCCTTCTACCTTGAACTTGTCCTCTGTCTTCTCTCAGTTCAGTTCAGTTCAGTCGCTCATTCGTGTCCGACTCTTTGCGACCCCATGAATCGCAGCGTGCCAGGCTTCCCTGTCTATCACCGTCTCCCGGAGTTCACTCAGACCCACGTCCATCGAGTCCGTGATGCCATCCAGCCATCTCATCCTCGGTCGTCCCCTTCTTTTTTCCTATTTGGAACCAGTCTGTTGTTCCATGTCCAGTTCTAACTGTTGCTTCCTGACCTGCATACAGATTTCTCAAGAGGCAGGTTAGGTGGTCTGGTATTCCCATCTCTTTCAGAATTTTCCACAGTTTATTGTGGTCCACACAGTCAAAGGCTTTGGCATAGTCAAAGTGCTGCACTCAATATGCCAGCAAATTTGGAAAACTCAGCAGTGGCCACAGGACTGGAAAAGGTCAGTTTTCATTCCAGTTCCAAAGAAAGGCAATGCAAAAGAATGCTCCAACTATCGCATAATTATACTCATCTCACATGCTAGTAAAGTAATGCTCAAAATTCTCCAAGCCAGGCTTCAGCAATACGTGAACCGTGAACTCCCTGATGTTCAAGCTGGTTTTAGAAAAGACAGAGGAACCAGAGATCAAATTGCCAGCATCCGCTGGATCATGGAGAAAACAAGAGAGTTCCAGAAAAACATCTATTTCTGCTTTATTGACTATGACAAAGCCTTTGACTGTGTGGATCACAATAAAGTGTCTTCTCTAAGGTGCTCTATTAAAGAAGAGATCAGTGCCATCTCTCCTACACATTGTCTGTTCTACAGTCACTGAGATGGGAGACAATTATTTCCTTCAAATAAGTTAAAGTCAAGAAACACGTTCCTTCACAAAGATTTGACCTGGAAGTCTCACTCTTTGCTTCTGCTCACCTTTCACTGCTGGTAGCTTACTCGTATGCTACACAGTTTCAATGGAAACCCAGGTTTGTATTCTTTGAATTAGGTCACCATGTATCCAGCGAAACCCGAGACAGGTGTTTAGAGAGAACACAGGAGACTCTGTGGCTAAAAGAAGATGGAGACAATGAATATCTGAGGGCTTTAGCAGTCTCTACCCCAGGAACCTGTACATTGTTCACTAACGTATTCTCGCCTGAACAAGGTTCTAGTCCACTGTAGTTGCTCAATGAATATTTTCATTTCAGGAAAATCAAACCACAAAGAGAAAGTATGATGTTTCACCCAAGGTGAATTGCATTTAACTTATTTATAACAAAATTCATTATTCCTGACCTCAGTTGATTTAAAAAGTGCATTATGCCACTTTCTTGGATGTGTAAACTAATGTTTTTTTGTAAACTTTGAGAAGTTTTGGCTCTGATTTTTTTTTTCAGTTTTGTTTCCTTCCCTCTCTATCTTTCCTTTCTTTCTGAAATCATATCATGTATAAAAGTCCAACATGACTGAGCAACTGAGAATGCACACGTATACTGGTATGCCTGATTGTATCCAGATCTCTGAGTCTCTATACATTTTCTGTATTTCTTAGAACAGAAAATTTCATTGATATAAATTCAAATTCGTTGATTTTTTTTCTTCTGCCAGTTAAAATTTGCTTTGAACCCTTTTAGCCAGTTCTTCTCCAGGATTTCTTTTTTGGAAATTGCTATCCATTCATGGTTATTATCTACTTTGTGAGACATTATTCTCATACTTGCTTTTGATTCTATAGACATGGCTTTCTTTAGTTCTTTCAATATATTTACAATCGCTGATTTAAAGTCTGTCCTAAGTTCAATATATGAGCTTCCTCAGGGACAGTTTCTATTAACAGTATCTTTTCCTGTGTATCTGCCATACATTTTTGTTTCTTTGTGAGTCTCAATTTTTTTTTTAAATGAAAATAGAACATTTTTGAACAATATACTGTGGCATCTCTAAAAATCACATTTACCAACCTCTTCGTCAATTGTTTTTGTTGAAATGCATTGTTTTTGTCTGTTTGGACTATTTTTATAAAGTGGAAGTCTGCATTAAGTGTCAGATGCAGCAACTGAAAACTTTAAGTTACCTTAATGATGAGCCTTTCATTGGACAGAAGTATACTTAAATACCTTGAATCTTGTTGAGGGCAGACCTGGCACTTTCCAACTCTGCCTTAGTCTTCACGTGTTATTCAAAGACAGCCAGAGAGGAACAATTAGGACCTTCTTATGTATGGGGATGTACACATATGTGGGTGGCCTTATAAATTTTCAGAAATATATTAAAGTTTATAAAAGTCCACTATGGACACCATTTTCCCCAATTTGTCCTTTTAAGATTTTTGGTGAACTTCTTATCTTCCAGACTGATTTTGCTGCTTCAGATCTCTGTGATTAAACAATAATCAGAGATTATTTTTTTAAAAAAAGAAAAGACCTTTAATAGTAGTCTTTTTGCTGAGAGCATGCACTGACTCATATCAGAATAGAAGATTCTGAGGAGAGAGCTTTTCAGGAACCATCCTGACATGTTAAATAATGACTCTCCCTTGGGATTTTTGAGGTGGTGCAATCCTGGTCTCTTTAATGATTGCTGAGCTGTTGGACTGCTGGGTTTTAGATATTGTAATTGAAAAGTTGTTAGTTTTCAAGGATATAAAGAATACATGGAGGAGAAGTAGGGAAAGATTCATGGCATGTTAATGTCCCAAGACTTGCTCTTATTTAGATTTCATCATTTTTCTTATAGACTCTTCTTGGGTTGTTACAAGCTTTTGGTTGATTTTCAGAGTTTTTAAAAGGTTGATTAAGGACAATTTTTACCAATGTTCTCAATATTTTATAGAGAAACAGAGTTTTGGATTTACTTAATTATTTTTGTTTGACATTTGGTTCTTATAATTTGATATAAGTACCCTAGTGCTCATTGCAACAATATTTACAAAAGCCAGACACAAAAGTAACTTAACTACCCATGGACAGAGAAATGAATAAAGAAATTGTGATACATTTATAATTGAAATATTACTCAGCCAGGAAAAGTAAATAATTTAAATCAGTTGTAGTGAGGTGAATAAACCTAGATATCTCATCTTTCTCAGACCCTTTATTATACAGACAAAAAGTTTGACATTCTGGAAATTTAAATGACTTTCCAAAAGCAACCCAACTGGCAAATTCTTTATCTAGATAAAACCAAGGCCTTCTGCATCCTTGGAAAACTCTGGTCAACATTTAAGAAAAAAAAAAAAAAAGATAATGTATGAAACTATATATTAATCTTATGTATGTAAATACAATAGTATTTTATTTACAATTATAAGCATACAGAGCAGAGTCCAAAGCTAGATAATGGCAGGGTATGCTTGGAGGAAAGAATAAGCTTCAGATCTGAGAAAACATTACCTTTCATGTCATGAGGATGTTTTAGTCTTTGAAATAAACCATTATAATAGTAAAAATGAGACTTGACTTTGAATGAAAATTCGTTGTTTGGAAATTGTTTAAAGGATGACGTGTTTTTCTTTAAGTTGATTAGAAAATTGCTTTTTTCTTAAGTAATTGTCTCCTCTTTGCAGTTAACTGCTGCTTGTCAAAGGTAGGAATGTGTGTGTCAGTGATGTCAGTTAAGGATAACTTCATTTTACTTACTTAAAAGTTTAAGAAAGTAACATCTTACAGAACCACCAAGACCCCCTCCACAAGTTTATCATCATCAGCGTAGATAATTGCCATTCATGACCAGCTCCCTTAGATATTCTTTGGACAGACACATCAAATTTAGCTAGTTATTCTAGAATACAGATCCCCAGAATCCAGGATCTAATGCCTGATGATTTGAGGTGGAACTGGTGTAATTTTTCAAAGAAGGGGGACCCTTTCCAGGGCCCAAATGGAGCTCTTGTTTAACACTCAGAAATGAATTGTCCGAAGAGATAAATGTGCTAACAAAGCAAGATATTTTATTGGGAAGGAGCACCCGGGCAGAGGGTAGTGGTAAGGGAACCCAGGAGAACAGCTCTGCCATGTGGCTCACAGTCTCGGGTTTTATGGTGATGGGAATAGTGTCCGGGTTGTCTCTGATCAATCAGTCTGACTCAGAGTCCTTCCTGGTGGTGCATGCATTGCTCAGCCAACATGGACGCCAGTGAGGATTCTGGGAGGTGGTCTGACACGTGGTGTCTCCTTTTGTCCTTTCCTGAACTCTTCCAGTTGGTGGTGGCTTATTAGTTCCGTGTTCCTTACCAGGACCTCCTATAATAAAGCAACTCATGCAGATGGTTACGGTGGTGCCTGGCCAGGTGGGTGGTTTCCCAGTGCTTTCCCTAACATAATAATAACAGAAATAAAGTGCATGATATATGAGATACTTTTGAATCAACCCAAAACCATCCTTCTTACCCCGGTTCATGGAAAACATGTCTATCAAAAAACTGGTTCCATATATCAAAAAGGTTGGGGACTGCTGCTCTAGAATTTAGCTAATGTAGTTACTGGGGTGTCTTCTGCAGCTCCCCCAGTCAAATAACCTTTGTGAAGATGTGGGGAAAAAAATTTCTGAAGATGGCTGACTCATCATTGGCCACCCACCCTCAGTCTCTATTTTTCCACTATTAGTAAAACAGAGGACAAGATCCAACATTTCTGTTGCTTTTTTCCTCTACTTAAAGTTGATTTAATTTAGTTTCTTCTGGAAAATTGTTAGTGTTGTGAGAGAAGGGAAAGCCTGTGTCAGTGTTTGCCTCTGCTCAGCTTTTGTCAGAGGGTTTCCTGCGGCTAAGAATCCTGGGTGAGTTTTATGATGCAGCTTCTGCTAACAGACCCACCATCATCCCTGGGAGAATACAGACGAGGCAGATGCTCATACTAAACAGAAAACCCCAAGGACTCTGGCCACTTGTCTCTCCCTTAAGCACATAACCAGGCTATCAGATGATCCTTTGAAACAACACACATGGCTTTCCCTTATCTGGTTATGTCCCTGTTTCACCAGAGCATTAGGCTGAAATCTGCCTCTGACATTTTCTGAGGTTCCATCTCCACTGCTGGCAGATTCTTTGATTCTTTGTGCAGCATCTTTTGCAGAACTTGTAAAGCTAGACCAGAAATACCCAAGTGGCAACACATTTAAGCTGTCATTAGAAGCAACTTCACAGGCAGCTTGGCCATAGTTTGTTCCAGGAGCTTGAACAAGAAATCTATTTTTCACACAAACTGTGCTACAAAGGCCAATGTGATCTTTCCAGACTTGAAGTGCTGCCCCATAAACAGTCTCAAAACACCTAAGTCTTAGGGAGGCCCTCAGCTGTGACCTACTATGAAAATCTGTTTGGGGTATGGCATTGAAACATGTATACTATCATGTAAGAAACGAATTGCCAGTCTATGTTCAATACAAGATACAGGATGCTTGGGGCTAGTGCACGGGGAAAATCCAGAGAGATGTTATGGGGTGGGAGGTTGGAGGGGGGCTCAGGATTGGGAACTCATGTACACCCGTGGCCGATTCATGTCATTGTATGGCAAAACCAATACAGTATTGTAAAGCAAAATAAAGTAAAAATAAAAATTAAAAAAAAAAAAAAGGAAATCTGTTTGGAACTTGGACCACACATTTGTACAGTTTTGGGGGAGATATTAATGTGTTAAAGGCTTGAAAGAAGACAGTGCACTTTCTTTGAGTAGAATGGTTCTCCCTCTTCAGGGAAGCCTAGGTAAATGGATTTTCTGAAGAATTGTTACAAGCAAGCTGTTTTTGTTTCAGTTGTAGGAATTTAATTGGTTGATTTATTAATAATTGCTATTACATGCTATGCTCTATCTTCTGAAAAGATAGATGCAAGTGTATTTTTAAAGCCTGCTTAAATAAATTATGTTGCTTTTTAGACCTTTTTAAAATGCATAGCACTGCTTCAAAAACCAAGCAATAGGTGCACTGGTAATTGAATGGAAAGTGGTTTCCTTAATTCCTTCCTATTGTATGTGGTGATGATGTTAAAGAGGCAGAAATTTGCCATTGGCATTGTAAAGTGTCTGAAGAGGTTATTCTCTGATACTTTAAATTAAATTGTTACTTTGATTTATAAATGAACGGGTAAATACCAAGAAATTAACAGCTATTCCAGTTGGAGCTCTAAAGCAGAATTCAAAAATCTATGGAATACTGCTGGAAACACTATGCAGTATTTTTGCAGGGAGTGCAGAAACAAATTTTCAAAATGTTTTCCATGTGTTGCCAGAAGAAAGTGAAACGGACATTTCAGGTAATGCAATGAACATTGACAGATCAAGTGTCTAGGATTTCTTTCCCAGTTATCATTTAACACAGCATCCTGTTATTCTCATACATAGTTCTTTCTTCAACATTCAATTAAGTAATGTTTGTTGAACTTTGCTATCTTCTAGAGACTGTTTTCGGAGAAGGCAATAGCAACCCACTCCAGTATTCTTGCCTGGAAAATCCCATGGATGGAGGAGCCTGGTAGGCTGTAGTCCATGGGGTCACAAAGAGAAGGACACTTACTGAGCAACTTCACTTTCACTTTTCACTTTCATGCATTGGAGAAGGAAATGGCAACCCACTCCAGTGTTCTTGCCTGGAGAATACCAGGGATGGCGGAGCCTGGTGAGCTGCCATCTGTGGAGTCGCACAGAGCTGGACACGACTGAAGCGACTTAGCAGCAGCAGCAGTAGAGACTGTTTTTACACCTGGATTATGTCAATAAGAAAAAAGAAAAAAGCAAAAAAAAAAAAAAAAAGAACTATGGAGCTTAAGTTTCAGTTTGACAATAAATAATTGTAAGAAATAAATTTTAAGGTATCAATGATGATAATTGATGTAGTTAACACACACACACACACACAAAACAAAAACAAAGTAGAACCTAGTAATGTGAGGAACAAAGGAATGGGTGGAGAGATGGAAGTAAATCCTTCATTGTTAAATAAAGAGATCAGGCTTTTGAAAAGACTTAAAGAAAGTAATGGGATTGCACAATGTTTTAATCTAAAGCAGAGCTTTCCAGGTACTGGAGAATGAGTATCAGGATTGAAGTCCAAGCTCACTCAGCTGCGTGGCTGTCAAAGGCCAGTGAATCCGAGGGAGGAGTTGTTGAGCAAGGAATACAAATTTTTTCAGAGCCAGCCGACTGACCAAGAAGATGGTCAGACTAATGTCTCAAAATAACCAGCTTGTTGGGGTCTGGATGGCACGTTCTTTTATGGGTCAGAGATGGGGGAGGTGAGGAAACAAATTATAAAAGCCATTTAATTATCGCAAATATCTCCTAGAATGGCAAACCTCAGGCAGTGGGATGTGTTAGTTTTTACATTTCTTACAGTCCTTCAGGGGTTAACAGTGTCAGATTATCTCCCAGTCATCTAACAAAGGCACTTTAGTTTAAGGGTCAGGCAGAGGCTTCTGAGGCAGGCCATTTTGTATGATTATAATAGCAAAAGTGGCAAAAAAAGAAAAATGGGAAAATCAAAGAAACAGATCTAGCATGGAAGAGTCAAAGTCAGCTCTGTCCTGTTACACTATTGCTCCTAGAAATATGGCTGGGACAAAGGGGAGACAGAGAGGGATTGTAAGAAATGAAATTAATGAGATTTTAACATAATAAGGGTAGGGAGATCATTGTAAGTTATTGTAAAATCTCTGGCTTTCACTGTAAATGAAGTTGAGAACGATTGCTAAGTTTTGAGCAGAAAATCTGCCTTTTTTGTTTAAAAGATATTTCTTTTGTAGAAGAGAGAGACAAATTTACAGGCTATTTCATTAGTCATTTTAGAAAAGTTGGTGACTTGAACCAAAGGGTAACTTTAGTAAATGTGTAAGTAAATGTGGTAAGAAGTGCTCAGCTTCTGGATAAACCTTGGATGTTAATCCAATAAGATTACTGACAAGTTGGGTTAAGATGTCAGAGTAGTTTGCAGGAAACTGAGATTAAATCATCAGAAATTTGATAATCCAAAGAATACAAGACAGGATCATTGGAGGACATGATCAATAATGTATATAAGTATGTATATAAGTATGTATAAGTATGTATATAGGGCTTCCCTGGTGGCTCAGAGGTTAAAGCGTCTGCCTGCAATGCGGGAGACCCAGGTTCGATCCCTGGGTTGGGAAGATCCGCTGGAGAAGGAAATGGCAACCCACTCCAGTATTCTTGCCTGGAGAATCCCATGGACGGAGGAGCCCACCGTAGCCATGCAGTCCATGGGTCACAAAGAGTCGGACACGACTGAGCGACTTCACTTTCACTTTCAAGTATGTATATAAGTATGTATATAAGTATGCCTGGGCTTCCCTGGTAACTTAGCTGGTAAAGAAGCCACCTTCAGTGCTGGAGACCTAGGTTCAAACCCTGGGTTGGGAAGATCCCCTGGAGCAAGCATGGCAACCCACTCCAGTTTTCTTGCCTGGAGAAGCCCGGTGGACTTCTCCAGGAGCCTGGCGGGCTACAGTTCATGGGTTTGCAAAGAGTCAGACATGACCACAGCACATGTAAACATGCATACATTATATCAACTAACTTTTAACTGAGTAAATACTTCAAAATTTTGTAGATTAAGAAAACTAAAATTTGCTTGGTTCATGATTATGTGGGTTGGCTGGATGATTCTTCTGATGTGGGCTTATTTGGATAAACCTCACTGGGCTTTGTCATGCATCGCTGAAGTGTCAGCTGGTAAATGGATGATCTAGGATGACCTCACAGATAGTTCTGGCAACTAGCAGGCTGTCAGCCAAGGCATTAGCAGGGATTCAGCTGTGGTGTCTTTCACTGTTTAGCAGGCTAGCCTGTCCTTTCGCACAGGTCAATGTTAATTTTTCCAAAACAAGGGTGCACAATGAGCACACATTTTACAAATCTCCACTTACATTATGGTTGCTAATGACCCATTGGTCAAAACCAGCCATATAGCCAACCCACAGTAAAAGGATGTTGAACCAGACTCTATCTTCAGATGGAAAGGGACAAATTGGTAGCCATTTTTTAAATTAGCCACACGTATTTATTTTCTGTCTTATCTGCTACGTTCTAACTTCCATGAAGCTAAGTCAATCATGTTCACTTATTAAACCTCTATTGCTTTGTATGGTATTTGAAAAACAGTGCTCAATGATAGTATAAATGCCTATTTATCAGTATCTAAATATATCCCAAACAAAGTTACCCACTTCCCCAATAGACCATCACCACTTCCAATTTCCCAGCTTTCAGGAAATACATATCTGTTTTTCCTAACTCTTTAGATCAAAACATTGCTGTCACTTCTAGGCATTCCTATTATCTCTTGCCTTATCAGATCCAGTTCCTTGTTTATTCTAGTTATTGAGTTACTCTCAACCATACCTCTCTCAACTTCTGTTAGTTTTTTCTTCTTATAATTATCAGGTCAGATGATCTCTTGACTAGATAAGGTCTAGCTTGACTTTTGGCTACTACAACTCCTTCCTCTGTTCACCTGCCCTCTCAGCAAATCCTGGATTAATCTTTCAAAAGCCTACTACACATTATGCCAACTCTCTGCTCAATGATTTTCAATACTTTATGTTTTTTAACAACTTGTCAGCTGCATACTGAAAGGTCAAGATTCCATGGAGTTAATCAGCTTAAAGCCTGGCATGCTACAGTCCATGGGGTTGCAAAGAGTCAGACATGACTTACTTACTGAACATCATCAACCAGCTTTCACAGTGCTTACTTTCAAGCTTTCAAGTATCTGATATCCCCGATACCTGGACTACAACTCTTCCCCTCAATATCCATATTATTTTTCTTTTTCTTTCCTCTGCATCCACTAGTAAATCAAATTTTGCTGTTGATCAGTCACTAAGTCATGTCCAACTCATTGTAACCCCATGAGCTTCAGCATGAACTCATGTCCATTGAGTCAGATATGTCATCCAACCATCTCATCCTCTGTCATCCCTTTCTCCTCCTGCCCTCAATCTTTCCCAGCATCAGGATCTTTTCTAATGAGTTGGTTATTCGTGAAATCGTAAATTGATGTCCAAAGTACTGGGACTTCAGCTTCAGCATCTGTTCTTCCAATGAATATTCAAGATTGATTTCCTTTAGGATTGACTGGTTTGATCTCCTTGCTGTCTAAGGGGCATTCAAGAGTCTTCTCCAGCACCACAATTGAAAAGCATCAGTTCTTTGGTGCTCAGTCTTCTTTATGGTCCATTTCTCACATCAGTATATGACTACTGGGAAAACCATAACTTTCACTATATGAATCTTTGTTGGGAAAGTGATGTCTTTGCTTTTTAATTTGCTGCCAAGTTTGTCATACCTTTTCTTTCAAGGACCAAGTGTCTTTAATTTCATGGCTGGATTTACCATCCAAAGTGATTTTAGAGCCCAAGAAAATAAAATCTGTCACTGTTTCCAGTTTTTCCCTGTCCATTTGCCAGATGCTATGATCTTAGGTTTTTGAATGTTGAGTTTTAAGCCAGCTTTTTTACTCTCATCTTTCACCCTCATCAAGAGGCTCTTGAGTTCCATTTTGCTTTCTGTCATTAGAGTGGTATTATATGCATATCTGAGGTTATTGATATTTCTCCTGGTAATATTGATTTCAGGTTTTTGTGTTATCTAGACTGGCATTTCTCATAATGTACTCTGCATGTGAATTTAATAAATAGCATAACAATATATTGGCTTGATGTACTCCTTTCCCAAATTTGAACCAGTCTATTGTTCCATGTCCAGATCTGACTGTTGCTTCTTGTCCTGCATATAGGTTTTTCAGCATATAGGTAAGGTGGTCTGGTATTCTCATCTCTTGGAATTTTCCAGTTTGTTGAGATCTACACATTCAAGAGCTTTAGCATAGTCAATGAAGGAAAAGTAGTTTTTTGTTTTTTTTTTTTAGAATTCCCTTGCTTTTTCTATGATCCAACGAATAAAAATTTTCCCACACTCTGAGCTTCTAAGTGGTCAAATTCCAGCTCTCTGAACATTGCTCTATTCAATGTTTGTTTGCTCTAATTTCAAACAAAACATAAAAAAGACAAAAAACATTATGAAGTTTTAATAGCAAAAGCAAAATTTTCTTTTTGTGGGTTGGGTGCTTTTGACAAATTTTTTTAAAAAGTGCCAATGAATGTATGATCTTTGGTGTTTCAATGGAGTTAAGAAAGAAATATAGAAACAAAAGTTTCATTCCTCAAATAGATTAGGAAAAACTGTGTTCAGGTTATTTTAATGAAAACATTTTACAGTGTTTTACTTTGCTGATTTATTTGATGAATATCAAAGGAAAGGATATGGTTATTCTCAGAGTTCTATAACACTTGAAACAACTATATTTTCCTTCTTTATATGCAAGCTTGCGATTGAACATGTGATTGTGCAAAACCGGCTTAGTCACTGGATATTTTTGGTCCCTGAAATGCCCTTTCCAATCTTTGTAGCTACTTTTGCCTTGGGCTGTCTTTAATAATATATTAAGCATTAAATGTAGGAGCATAGCATGAGCACATTAGTTTTTTTTTGTTGTTGTTTGTTTTTCATTGCATGGCTTTTTTTGCATCTTTAAAATACCACAAATAAATCTGAGGAGTTATCCAGTTTCATGCTGCTTCTGTAACTGAACAACTTAGATTTTATTCATCAGCCTAAAAAATGTTCCCTTTTTCAGAAATGCAGATACTGTTCAAACTTTTCTGATATATTTGCTTGTAACTGGTGAGGTTTGCTGAATCAAAGCAGCTAAATTTGATAGAAGTTCAGTGTTGTTCCTTCAAGAATTAACTCATCTTAAAAAAAAAAATCAACTCATCTTTTTGGGCTTGAGACAACAGACAAACAACTCCTGGCTTCCTCCAAGCCCAGTAGATGCACTGCTTTTTGCCAAAGAAATTTTGAGTTTCATCACGAGACCCGTTCTCTTGAAGAATGACGTTGATAGAGAGGCGGGCAGAGGCAGGCCGCAGCACTGGTGTTCTGTGCATGACTACAGTTTGTGCAGACAAGCCAGTGCCTTTCTATCTCCCCACCCTTTCTAACCTGGAAATTCTTTTTTTTCCCAAGGAGATTGAGTTCTACATTGATGTGATTGGGGTCCTTCCCCTGGGTGCCTCCAGAACCCTTTGCAACAACTGGGCATCCCTTCAGAGTGATTTTGATATCCTCTGGAATATGGACAGTCTTAATGCTGAGGACAGTCTTCATTCTTCCCATAGGTGCAACAAAGAATCACGTTCTTATTTTTTAGCTGCCCTGAGTTCCATATTCTTCTGTACCTGCACTCATTCCTGGTCAAGGAAACATAACTTTATTTAGATGTACAATTATTTGTTATTTTGTTGTGTGTGTCATCCCATATGGAAACTATTTTGTTATCTAATTTTTAAGTTGTATTTACTCAGAAGTTAATGCTTTCAAGCTCTCTTAATCCTAGACTGGTAAGTTTCCTAAGCAGCTATAAATAGAAAAATATATATACAGCTGGAATTTAAATCTGAAGCCATCATAGTCCTGTGGGTAGAAGCATAGTTAGAAGTAGGTGACATGAAAATTAACTTGTACTTTGGCCACCTCATGTGAAGAGTTGACTCATTGGAAAAGACTCTGATGCTGGGAGGGATTGGGGACAAGAGGAGAAGGGGACGACCGAGGATGAGATGACTGGATGGCATCACGGACTCGATGGACGTTGGTCTGAGTGAACTCTGGGAGATAGTGATGAACAGGGAGGCCTGGCGTGCTGCAACTCATGGGGTCGCAAAGAGTCGGACACGACTGAGCGACTGAACTGAACTGAACTGAACTGAGCATCTTGAACTGTTCACATTTATTAGGTGATCCATTCAAGGAAGGTCCTTTGTTTCTGAAATCATGCTCAATACACGAGGTGTTATTCACTAAAATCTCCACTAGATGTATGGACTGAGTGCGGTGCTGCCGCCCAGATCAATTGTGTGCAGGCTGATCACCGATCAACCATCAGTGAAGCAAGCGGCCACTTACAGTTTGTTTCCAGGACTCCAAGAGGTAACTGCAAGCGTTATTGTGGTTTCCTCTGCCACTGGGAAGACTGAGTGAAGAAAAGAGCTTCTGGTGGAGATATTCTCCTCACTGAATAAATTGATGAGTGGGTACTTGAAACTTCTGTGCCCCAAATTCTTCATCTTAATTCAAACTAAGGTATACAATTATTTGGCATTAATATTGTATTTAAAATGGTCATAATGACTGTGGTGGACAAGGACATGCTACAGTGATTTCCCACTTTCTGGTACCCAGGAATCTGTGTAATCTTTTCCTGAGTGGAGGGTGGGACCAGTGAGTTGATTCTAACCAATAGACTACACTAAGTCCCCTGCATATGAATCTTTAAGATGCGAACTTGGAAAGGTGCGAATGTGCATTCTGATAGCCAATCATGTAAGTTAGTTCACGTGTCTGGAATACATTATCATGTGTGCATATCCTCTAGAAGTGGTTGTACTTTTGTGGACTTTACTTGCAGTAAGTACAGTACAGTACTATATAGTATACTGTAGAATGGTGCAGTATCTTTATTTAAAGTCCAGGGTGTTCCAAAGCCAGTGTAAAAGCAGTGATATATAGACAATTGTGATAGTTGGGTATCTAGGCTAACTTGGTTGTACTTAGGAACAAGTTGGACTTAAGAATACACTCTTAGACTGGAACTTATTTGTCTGCAGAGGACTTATTCTATGGCAAAGGTAATGTTGTTGTTCTGTCTCTGTGTCCACCTCTTTGTGACCCCATGGACTGCAGCACACCCGGTTTCCCTGTCCTTCACTCTCTCCTGCAGTTTGCTCAAACTCATCTCCATTGAGTCGGTGATGTCACCCATCCAAGTCATCCTCTGTCACCCCCTTCTCCTCCTGCCTTCACTATTTCCTGGCACCAGGCTCTTTTCTAATGAGTTGGCTCTTTGCATCAGGTGACCGAAGTATTGGAGCTTAGATTCAGCATCAGTCCTTCCAATGAATACTCAGGGTTGACTTCCTTTAGGATTGACTGTTTGATCCCCTTGCAGCCCAAGAGACTCTCAAGAGTCTTCTTCAGCACCAGAACTGGAAAGCATCAATTCTGTGCTCAACCTTCTTTATGGTCCAACACTCAGATCTATACATGACTACTGGGAAAACCATAGCTTTGATTGTAAGGACCTTTGTCAGCAAAGTGATATCTCTGCTTTTTAATAGGCTGTCTGGGTTTGTCTTAGCTATGGAATAATAATAATAACAAATTTGATTTAGTTTATTTTATATGGAGAAGGTGATGGAAAACACTCCATGATTATTTTATATTCTATAAGGTTCTGTCTTAGCATACTCTCTTTTGCGGGTCTTGAAAAAGCAAGCATCTATGCTGTGAAGAGTCACATGGAAAGGAACAGAAGGTAGCACAGAAGACCTGCTGCTAAGTCGCTTCAGTCGTGTCCGACTCTGCGACCCCATAGACGGCAGCCCACCAGGCTCCCCCATCCCTGGGATCCTCCAGGCAAGAACACTGGAGTGGGTTGCCATTTCCTTCTCCAATGCATGAAAGTGAAAAGTGAAAGTGAAGTCACTCAGTCGTGTCTGACTGTTAGTGACCCCATGGACGGCAGCCTACCAGACTCCTCCGTCCATGGGATTTTCCAGGAAAGAGTACTGGAGTAGGGTGCCATTGCCTTCTCCAACAGAAGACCTAGGAATTAGCAAAAATGTGGATACCTCATTCCACTAATTGAAGTAAGTTGAATTTTGCTAACAACTCTAGCCAACTGGGAAGAAATTCTCACTTTGAGCATCAAGATGAACACATAGCTCAGCTAATACCTTGACTGCATTTTGTGAGGTCTTGAGCAGAGGGTTGAGATAAATTATGTCTGGACCCCTGACCTATGAACAACATGAAAAAAAAAATAAGTGTGTTGTTTTAAGCCTCTAAGTTTGTGATAATATTTTTATTATCATGTTGAACATGCATACAATAACAAAGGGGTAATTTCCGCTTATATGGTTGATGGCAAATACTTCTGATAAAATAATGCTGTAACATCATTAGCAAGTAATGATGAATGGTAAATTTGTTCTATGAAAATTCTCCTTAAAACGAGTTATTTATTTAATCAAGAAGGCATATAGTGCTTAAGAACATGAGTCCTGTACTGCTTGGGTCAAATCCCAGGCCTTCTACTTTCTAGCTGTATTACCCTGAACAATTCATGGAAACTCTCTGAGCCTCCATTGTCACATCTGAAAAATGGATAATGATTGCATATATCTCACAGGCATAGCTGTGAAAATTGAGTGAGTAAAATCATGCCATTTATATTTGTTAAATTATTGGCATAAATATTTTGGTTTTATGCAATATAACTAAACTGTAAAGTGTGTTATTTCTGCCAAAATAATTAATCTTCAAAAGTGAAATAAATCACTCTACCTGTCTTGTGTCTAGAATTAATGTTGGAAATAGTAAAGGCTGTGAAACAGGTGAACAAAAAAATTGCAGATGCTCAAAATTTAAAGAAAGTGAATTCAATGACAGAGCAAAAGAACACTGAGAAATAGTCACAGATTCACAGCAGATAATCACAGTAGATTACTAAATTCAGAGAAAGAGACAACATGTAGAGAAAGCATTCAGAGAAAATGTGCTACCTACAGGTAAATCAAAGCTATAATGATAAAAGTTTTGGTTAAGAAAAGCTGTATAAGAATGGAAAACTTTACTTAGTAAGGACATGTAAACAGTACACAGAGGATCTAGTATAGAAATCATTATGCTAGTAGTAAATTTTAGGAGAATTCTCTAAGGCTAAAGTCGTAAAACACACTAAGGAAAGAAAGACAGAGAGTGGCTAACCCAGGCACATATTTCACAAAGACAGGACAGAGACCATAGCTGAAAAAGTCACTTGTTCATAGCTGAAAAAATTACTATCAATTTCTATGTGATCTCACATCAGTGGTATAAACTAAGCTTACTGTCTCTTTGTATTTCTGGTTGTTTATATATATATACATATATATATACACACACTTCAAATAAATAGTGAATCTGTATATGAGCCAGTCTAATGTATAATCTGATTCCAGCAAATATGTTTTATTGGATTCAACAGTTAACCAATGCAATTTATCCTTGAAATTATGCTGCTCAATGGATTAGCCTTGATTAGTTATCCTCAGACTTTTCTCTTAGGCATAAGCGTTTTTATTTTAGGTCCTTGCAGCCAAAGAGAGGCAATGTATTTGAAACAGGACATATGCCCCTGAGGTAAATGGGCGTTAAGTTTAGTTACCTTTTCACTGATTGCTTTTGATTTAAGGGCCTTTTCAATGATTATATTCAATAGGCAAAATGATTGAAAAATCAGGATCCTATGAATCCAATTCTTTGTCTTTCCAGGGTAGAGAATTGATGCTTTTGAACTGTGGAGAGAGAAGACTCTTGAGAGTCACTTGGCCTGCAAGGAGATCCAACCAGTCAATCCTAAAGGAAATCAGTCCTGAATATTCATTGGAAGGACTGATGTTAAAGCTGAAGCTCCAATATTTTGGCCACCTGAAGCGAAGAACTGACTCATTGAAAGAGACTATGATGTTGGAAAAGATTGAAGGCAGAGGGAGAAGGGGACGACAGAGGATGAGATGGTTGGATGGCATCACTGACTCAATGGACATGACTTTGAGCAAGCTCCAGGACCTGGTGATGGACAGAGAAGTCTGGCAACTGAGCAGCTGAACTGAATTGACCTTGAATCCAATTCTTTGTCTTTCCAGTGTAGAGACAGCTTTAGTTTTCTGTTATAAAGATCAGTTATAAAACAGTTTTTTGAAGAATGCAATCTTCTGGTGAAAAATAAAATCAAACTTTAATCCATTTGATAGTAACCAGGGGCAAAATTAGATGATGAATAAGAAAGGGAATACTTATCATTTTTAAAGAAGCTACAGATTTTGAAGTTTTTCAAGTCTACTTTATATCATTGTAATAAATCACAAAAATATAACCAACAAATCTCAGTAAACATGACCTTTTTAAGAAAATTTGTAAATATCACTCTATTTTTCTTTGTCACAGTTCTCTAATTTAGAAAAATAAATAGAATGTAAATATTGCTCTCATGTTGAATCAACCAGTCATTAGTACTTACAGTCCCAATGATTTTTCCCCTTAAAAACACAAACTCCCCCAAAATTTTAGATATCCATTAGCTAAATACTTCTTAATATGTTAACACTATGCTTATTTTTTATATTTTAATAATGAGATATTTCTTTTGAATGCTTACTGTGCCTATATATAAAACATAACATACGCTATTGGCTTAATTATCTATGTGAGGCCTCAGAAACAGTTTTCTGAAATACAGAATGATAAGAAAAATTGTATACATATGTATGTATGTGTAGTTTTAAATATTTATGTTCACATTTCTCTTTTTTGTATTTATATATATCCAGACATGAAAATGTATATCAGTTGAGGCTATTAATATTATTTCAGTCTGAAATGTGGGCAGTCCATGTAATATCTGCCATTGTGACAATACTAAACAACAGACACAACAAATAAATTTCAAGAGAAACTTTTCTCATAACATTATAAGCATAGACGCATAGATAGATAAATGGTAGCCAGTTAGACAGATGTGCATGAAAGATATGTCGCTTCAGTCATGTCCAACTCATTTGTCTATAGGATTTTCCAGGCAAGAATACTAGAGTGGATTGCCATTTCCCTCTCCAAGGATCTTCCCAACCCAGAGATTGACCTACATTTCCCAATGGATATCCAGTGGTAGCAAACTATTCTAGTGTTCTGTAAATGAAAGTGAAAGTCGCCCAGTCACGTTCGGCTCTTTGCGACCTCCTGGACTATACAATCCATGAAATTCTTCAGGCCAGAATACTGCAGTGGGTAGCCTTTCTTTTCTCCAGGGGATTTTCCAAACCCAGGGATCAAACCCAGGTCTCCTGCATTGCAGGCGGATTCTTTACCACCTGAACCTCAAGGGAAGCTCAGTGTTCTGAAAATAGTCACATATTCAGAGAAAACTGTAGCTCTAAAAATAATTCCAAAGATAAGTGACAAAGTATTTTTGGGAAAAAAAAGGGATTACCTGTGAGATAAATGCATAAATTATGGAAAGAATAGTTAGATTCAACAAACATTTGTTGAGCATTCATTATATATCATTATTTCTTTTAGGGAATTGTATTAGGCATTGTGGATTTTGCTACTTCTATAATGTTACTGTTCAGTCACTAAGTCATGGTTGACTCTTTGCAACCCATGGACTGTAGAGTGCCTTCCAGGCTCCTCTGTCCATGGGATTTGCCAGGCAAGAATATCGGAATGGGTTGTCATTTCCTTCTCCAGGGAATCTTCCTGACCCAGGGATCGAACCTATGTCTATTACATCTTCTGCATTGCCAGGCAGATTCTTTAGCACTGGGCTACCTGGGAAGCCCAATATTTGTATATTTAAAAGCAAGAATTATTACTTGTTTTTTTTTTTTTAAGTATTCTCATTAATTTATAGACATACTGAAAAATTGGTAGCTTAAAACTGCTAAATCTAGTTATTTATTCCAAAATTCTATCAAGTGATGACATTGTGCTATTCACTTTGTGAATGAGGCAAACGTTTCTTCTCCCATGGTGTTAGAAATCTAATAGACAATATTCTTCTGAATTTTAAACTATTATTTATTTAAAAATACTTAACAATTGATGGAGAGAAACTTTTAATGCTGATATATCTTAAATGACATGGAAATGTTTTCAATGTGGTCACTTCTGACCAGTGCTCACATTTGAAATAAGAACTTCTGGGGATTGTGGTGATGTACATATATGCATGGATGGATAGATAAAAGCTATTTAAATAGTGTTTTCTGTTCTTGAAGATCTTTATTTTCTGAGGTACATGTATGACATTGTGCACATAGTTAAATGATGCTTCAATAACAGAAAAGGAGATATTAATTGAGGAAGACAATATCAGATTGTTACTCATTTGTTTATATGAAGACAAGGTGGAAGATCATGCTCAATTTATATGTATTGCTCTATTTAACATGAACACTTGATTATCATTTCACTGGGAAAAATGAGATAGAAAATATGTATTAAATTTGAGAAAATGATGATTCACTTTAGGTATGGCATTAACATGAATCCCAGGCCATGAGTTGATGGCCTCTGTACCACATCAAAAACAATGACCTCAATTAACATTATGCAGGTGTTAGTAAATAATGTTGGAAATATATGTTAATAAAAAGAATATAATTAATTTAGTTTCTTGAATTTTTAAAGAAAATTGATTTTGCTATAAGCAAACCATTTGTACCAAAGGCAGTTCTTTTGTCTATTAGTCTGTTCATTCATTAAACAAATGTTGTTATTTAAGAAGAAATTTTGCATGCATAAATATGTATTAATATAGCCAGTTATTATTTAATTTTTCAGTTTAATAGATACATATTTGACATTTAAATGGCTGATTCTTACTATTAATTGATGAATCATTTTATTGATAAAATAATACTAGTAGTAATAGCATTATTGTTGTATATAGCAGTAGCTGTCACTCCCTTGCCATCTCATTTGATTGGTTGAAAAAGATTAATTTTTATATATACATTCATATATAGATGTTTATAGTCAGTTATTTTTAAAATATACTTGTTTACATACTCACTTATCTTAAAAATATACATGCAAATGTAAAGATATAAATTAATATATAGTCAAGGCTATGGTCTTCCCAGGGATCATGTATGGTTGTGAGAGCTAAAATGGAAAGAAGGCAAAACACCGAAGAACTGATGCCTTCAAACTGTGGTGCTAGAGAAGACTCCTGAACATCCCTTGAACAGTAAGGAGGTCAAACCAGTCAATCTTAAGGGAGATCAACCCTGAATATTCACTGGAAGGACTTATGCTGAAACTGTGTTTTGGTCATCTGATACAAACAGATGACTCACTGGAAAAGTCCCTGATGCTGGGAAAGATTGAAGGCAGAAGGAGAAGAGGGCATCAGAGGATGAGATGGCTGGATGGCATCACGGATGAAGCAAACATCAACTTGGGCAAACTCCAGGTGATGGTGAGGGACAAGGAGGCCTGGCGTGCTGCAGTCCATGGGTCACAAAGACTTGGACACGACTGGGAAACTGAACAACAGCAATGCGTATACAGTTGCTTCTTTATTCACGTTCTTCTGTAAGTAGCGTATTTGTCTCTGTGTGTCATTGCAGAAATGACACAAATTAGCAGCTATAAAACCAATTTTATCTGAAATCATGATGGTTTTATTTGTATTGACTACAAGGTGCCTGCAACAATTACTAACAAAAGCAAATTCATAGAAGATGTGAGAATATCAATAGGCTTCTAAGTCACAAATAATGAAGATGTATATTCAAGGTACTTTGAGTTTCTGAAAATTATTCCTTAGCTCGCAGAGTGAATAGACCTGCAGTAAAACCATTTTTGGTTGATTAGATAGCAATGACAATATCAAGTGAAAAGAGAAGATGGTAAATTGTCAGATTCATTTTAATGCACAAGGTATTTTACAATGATATAAATAAGCTATATTTTGCAGTTATATATGTTGCAAGTCATAGTAATTTTTTCTGCACTGTTTTTTTTTTTTCTTTTCTAAACTGCCATGAGCTAAGTTGTGATTATGATATCTCAGAGTAAGTAAAATGGAACCTTAAGAAAGTACTTCGATAACTCAAGCAATGATAATATGAAAAATTCTTATTTCAAGAAAAGGAGAGATAGGAATGTTGATGTATTCAGAATCACTGATTCCTGTTTGATATCTTTATTTCATGAGTGAATATTTAACAATCACAAGCAATGAAGTTCATGTATAGAAAAACGTTGAGAGAGCTGACACTATATTATACCTGAAACTATGGTGGTACTTCTGATTTTAAAATATCTTATTAAAAGGTATATAGCAGTTACCATTTTATTTATTAATCCCCTGCTATTTCTTACCTCTGATTTTATTGTAATGAATATATTTAAGTTGATATTTATGCAGTTATGAGAGTTAATACTTTTAAGAAGATTAACTTAAAAAAAAAACTCTTCTGAGACACACTGTTAATTTGAGCAATGTTAAAAAATAGCATTCAGGCATATAAACCATATATTTGCACTTTTCCACCCAGTTCTAAAAAGCCAACACTTTTAATTCAGGACATTTTCAAGCAGTAATTAGATTATTTTTGGCCTTTACCAGAACTTGGATTCATCTTCAAGAAACATTTTGAAATGCCTTGTTGTATAAATTCATCTTAAATTGCCATCAGGAAATCACATTGAACTATTAACAACTCTGCTCTCATCTAAATTACCCTTGTCTCTCTTGTTTTTTGTTGAAGGATCCCATTAGTGTAAAACCCTTATAGGAAACCAGACATGAGTAAAGAATTGTTGCATTTATTCTGTATTTTCTCCCTTTTACAGGTGATACAATTTCATACAAAGTGAGTTTTAAATTGCATTATCTTAAGGCAAAGTGAATGTACAAAGGATGTTTGTACATTGTACAAAAGATGTACAAAGAATGCTGTCTGTGTTTAGACATTTACTGAATCCATTACCTAAGAGGATGCAAGAAGTAAATAGTGAAGAATAGGCTTCATTTTACAGTGTAGATTTGGAATAGGTCTATTTGAGATACTATATATAGAAAATATGCAAAGAAATTCCATATTTGCAATATTTGGAGGGGGGATTTCTGTGCACAAACTTTCTGTGCTGAATTAAAAGTAAATGGGGAAGGAGCATGAGCTAGCATTTATTAGACCCTGCTATGGACTAGACAGTAGGTTTCCCTGGTGGCTCAAATATAAAAAAAATTGCCTGTCAAGTAGGAGACTTAGGTTTGATCCTTGGGTCAGGAAGATCCGCTAGAGAAGGAAATGGCAATCCACTCTAATATTTTTGCCTGGAAAATCCCAGGGACAGAGGAGACAGATGGGCTCTAGTCTCTAGGATTGAAAAGAGTTGGACACGACTTAGTAAGTAAAGAGTAACATGAACTAGATAATGGGGAAAAAGGAGATGTAATGAGTGAAAAAGCTGGCTTAAAACTCAACAGTCAAAAAATTAAGATCACAGCATCCCATCACTTCATGGCAAATAAATGGGGAAACTAAGGAAACAGGATAGGCTTTATTTTCTTGGGCTTCAAAATCACTGCAGATGGTGACTACAGCCATGAACTCAAAAGACGCTTGCTCCTTGGAAGAAATGTTATGACAAACTAGACAGTATAATAAAAAGCAAAGACATTACTTTATTGACAAAGGTCCTAATAGTAAAAGCTATGGCTTTGCCAGTAGTCAGGTATGGGTGTGAGATTTGGGTCATAAAGAAGGCTAAATGCCAAAGAACAGATGCTTTCAAAACAGTGGTGTTGGAGAAGAATCTTGAGGATTGGATGGAAAGTAATCCTAAGATAGATGAATCCACTGGTTGCTTTTCTTGGGATCAGCAGTTAATGACATTATGATTATGTAAAAATGCATCTTGAAGAAGCATTACTTAGGAAATGCTTTAACATGGCTAAATGCCCCCTCCTGTGTCAGGATATTTCAATTTTTTAGGAGTGATTATGAAACTTCTTGGCATGTCCTTCAAGATGTTCTTAGATTAACAATAAGTGGACCCATGCGTGGAACATGCTAAGTTGCTTCAGTAGTTTCTGACTCTGTGTCACCCTATAGACTGTAGCCTGACAGACTCCTCTGTCCATGGGATTCTCCAGGCAGGAACACTGGCGTGGGTTGTCATTCCCTCCTCCAGCGGACCTTTCTGACCCAGGGATCAAACTTGCATCTCTTTATGTTTTCTGCATTGGCAAGCGGAAAACCACTTGCATCACGTGGGAGCTATGGTTTTTCCAGTAGTCAAAATTGATGTGAATTAGACCATAAAGAAGGCTGAGTCCTGAAGAATTGATGCTTTTGAATTGTGGTGATGGAGAAGATGCTTGAGAATCCCTTGGACTGCAAGGAGATCCAACCAGTCAATCCTCAAGGAAATCAGTCCTGAATATCCATTGGAAGGACTGATGCTGAAGTTGAAGCTCCAATACTTTGGCCACCTGATGTGAAGAGCCAACTCATTAGGAAAGACCCTGATTCTGGGAAAGATTGAAGGCAGGAGAAGGGGATGAGAAAGGATGAGATGGTTAGATGGCATCACCGACTCAATGGACATGAGTTTGACCAAGTTCTGGGAATTGATGAAGGACAGGAAATCCTGGAGTGCTGCAGTCCATGGGGTTGCAAAGAGTAGAACATGACTGAGCAACTGAACAGCGAGAACAGTGCCCCTTGGGAAGCCTGAGAGAACCTCTACTGAGATCCAAATCATAAAGAGCATTTCAATTCCTTGTAAGTTTCATGAATGTTTTCAAATTAGGTTTTTTGTTTCATGACAAATGTCCCAGAATTTAGGTCTCAGCAGTGCATGTGATGGAAAACAATCTAGCATATTTCTTAGAAAGACTGTTAACTCTACATGTAAACCTTTCTGTTTCCCACACATGAGCTGATTTTCTTTAGGGCAAAGTTGTTCAGTTTCTCAGTCATGTCCAACTCTTTGTGGCACCATGGACTGCAGCACTCCAGGCCTGCCCGTCCTCCACCATCTCCCAGAGTTTGCCCAAACTCATGTCCATTGAGTCAGTGATGCCATCCAACCATATCATCCTCTGTCGTCCCCTTCTCCTCCCACCTTCAATCTTTCCCAGCTTCACAGTTTTTCCAATTGAGTTGGCTCTTTACTTCAGGTGGCCAAAGTATTGGAGCTTTAGCTTCAGCATGAGTCTTTCCAGTAAACATTCAGGACTGATTTCCTTTAGTATTGACTGGTTTGATCTCCTTGCAGTCCAAGGGACTCTCAAGAGTTTTCTCCAACACCACAGTTCAAACGCATCAATTCTTCAGTGTTCAGCCTTTTTAATGGTCCAGCTCTCACATCCATGTATGACTACTGGGAAAACCATGGCTTTCACTATAACTAATTTCCTTGGCAAAGTAATGTCTCTGCTTTTTAATATGCTGTCTGGATTGATCTTAGCTTTTCTTCCAAGGAGTAAGCATCTTTTTATTTCATGGCTGCAGTCACCATTTGCAGTGAATTTGGAGCCTAAGAAAGTAAGGTCAGTCCCTGTTTCAATTGTTTCCCCATCTTTAGGGTCAAGAGTAAGGTCTAATTGAAGGCCATTGATAACTGAATAAGAGCATCATCCTTCTCTTTAGGATCTCAAACATTCAATGAGCAACTCCTCCAATAATAACAAATGCAAGCACAGTAAACCCTTGTGCCATGAACAAGGCTGTCTATAGATACATGAAAAGAAAAATTGGGGGTTGTTATGAGCTAGATATGTTACCCCATAATTTTCCCAATCCTGCTTTAATTTCCAGAAGATCTTTAGCAAATTAAGAGCAGATTGCTAATAATATTTTCTTCCAGTCGTGTCTGACTTTTGGTGACCCTGTGCACAGTGGCCTAATAGGCTCTTCTGCCTGTAAGACTTTTTCAGGCAAGAATACTGGAATGTTACTCCTCCTCCAGGAGATCACCCCATCCTGAACACGTGTCTCCTGCATTGCAGGTGGATTCCTTACCTGATGGCTGAGCCATCAGGGAAGCCCCATTTCTTGTGTACCTTTTAGACTGTCTAAATGTCGGTTTTCATTTTTAATTATTCTGTATTGCACTTGTTTGTTAGGCCACTTCAGGTATAGAATTTTTTTTTTTAATTATTAATCTACTATCTCTGAAACACTCAAGGTAATAATACACTCAAGAATGAAATAAAATAAGCATAGTGGAGAATAAGCATACTGAGAAGAACTCTTTTCTCCTTATCTTTAAGAATGGCCATATTAATCACTGTGAAAATGAAAATCATGAGAGGTTTAGAAACTGAGATGGAAGATGACAGGAAATCATTAGAAAAATCAATATGCTTAAATGATGAAAGATGAAAGCATAATACATCTAAGAAATGTACAAATATCAAATAGGTAGTTAAGTTGTCAAAAAGTAGCATTATTCTACTCTAGGAGAAAACAGGAACTCGAGGTATAAAGCATGATAATGGGGAATGTATAGTAAAAATTCAGTGTTTTTCAGAGTGAAAATGATGCTGAGTTCCAGGAAAGATGGAAAATTGTGATGGATTACAGCATTCCACTTGAGAGTTTTGCTGATCACAGTGCATTACAATATCTGTATCTGTATGTGTTTATACATATGTAGTGTGGTTGTCTGAGGGGATCTTATAAATAGCTGAAAATAGAAGAGAAGCAGAAAGCAAAGGAGAAAGGGGAAGAAATACCTAACTGAAAGCAGATTTCCAGAGAATATCAAGGAGATAAGAGAGGTTTCTTAAGTGATCAATGCAAAGAAATAGAGGAAAACAAAAGAGTGGGAAAGACTAGATATCTCTTCAAGAAAATTGGAGACATCAAGGGAACCTTTCAGGTAAAGATGGATACAATAAAGGACAGAAATAGCAAGGACACAACAGAAGAAGAAGAGATTAAGAAAAGGTAGCTAGAACACAAGAACACACAGAACTAAACCAAACAGTCTTAATGACTGGGATAACCACGATATTGTGGTCACTCATCTAGAGCCAGACATTCTGGAGTGTGAAGTCAAGTGGGCCTTAGGAGGCATCACTGTGAACAAAGCTAGTGGAAGTGATGGAATTCCATCTGAGGTATTTGAAATATAAAAAGATGATGCAATTAAAGTGCTGCATTCAGTGTGCCAGGATTATAAACTCAGCAATGGCCACTGGACTGAAAAGGTCAGATTTCATTGCAATCCCAAAGAGTGTTCAAAGTACCATAAAGTTTCACTCATTTCACATGTTAGCAAAGGAATGCTCAAAATCCTTCAGCTAGGCATCAGCCGTACTTGAACAGAGAACTTCCATATGTGCAGCTGGATTTAGAAAAGGCAGAGAAATCAGAGATCAAATTGCCAACATCCCTTGGATCATTGAAAAAGCAAGGGAATTTCAGAAAAACATCTACTTCTGCTTCATTGACTACGCTAAAGCCTTTGACTGTGTGGATCACAACAAACTGGAAAATTTTTAAAGAGATGGGAATACCAGACCACCTTACTTTCCTTCTGAGAAACTTGTATGGAGGACAAGAAGTATCAGTTAGAACCAGACATGGAACAATGGAAAGGAGTATGTCAATGCTGTATATTGTCACCCTGTTTATTTAACTTCTATACAGAGTACATCATGTGAAATGCTAGACTGGCTGGATTACAGATGAATTAAGATTGCTGGGAGAAATAACAATAACCTCAGATACTCAGATGATACTACTCTATCTGCAGAAAGCAAAGAGGAAATGAAAAGCCTCTTGATGAAAGTGAAAGATGAGAGTGGAAAAGCTGGCTTAAAATTCAGCCTTCAAAAAACTAAGATCATGACATCTGGTCCCACACTTCATGACAAATAGATGGGGAAAAAAGTGGAAACAGTGGCAGATTTTATTTTGTTAGTCTCCAAAATCAATGTGGATGGGGACTGCCATCATGAAATTAAAAGATGTTTGCTCCTTGGAAGAAAAGCTATCACAAACATAGACAGTGTATTAAAAAGCAGAGACATCACGTTGCCAACAAAGGTCCATATGATCAAGGCTATGGTTTTTCCAGTAATCATGTATGGATGTGAGAGTTGGACCTAAAAGAAGGCTGAACGCCGAAGAATTGATGCTTTCCAATTGTGGTGCTGGAGAAGACACTTGAGGGTCCCTTGGACTGCAAAGAAATCAAACCAGTCAATCCTAAAGGAAATCAACCCTGACTATTCATTGGAAGGACTGATGCTACAGCTTAATCTCCAATACTTTGGCCACCTGATGTGAAGAGCCAACTCTTTGAAAAGACCTGGACCCTGAGAAAGATTGAGTGTAGGAAGAGAATGGGTGACAGAGAGTCAGATGATTGAATAGCATCACTGACTCATTTAGAGTCAACGGACATGAATTTGAGGAAACTCTGGGAGATAGTAAAGGACAGGGAAACCTGGCATGCTGCAGTCCATGGGACTGCAAATAGTTGGACACAATTTAGCGACTGAACAAAAACATGCAGGAGAAGAGAGTTGAAAAGGTCTAGTTATTAGGTTGTGGATCTGGCAATCTTGCTACATTTTAAAACAAATTTTACCATACATATATTCTAACTCATAAGTTCTAATTCCAGAGCATTTGACAAAGATTTCTAGAGAGATATTGTACAGTAACCTTGATAATAATGTTACTTATAGTTAATAAGCCAGAAACAAACTGAGCAGTCACCAACACAAAAATGGATAAGCAAATTGAGGTACTTATTAACAATTAAAATGCATTCATATTTTACAGAAAGTAAAATTTACATGAAAGGAGAACTTTAAATAAATATTAAATTCTAATTAGTAATATGAACCCTGAGACATTTTGGAGAGGGATGTAGAATTGTCTGAAACTTGATAAAATAAATTGATATGTGGCGAGAGAGAAGGATGTGTATGAAATAGAACAAATATGCCAAAATATTAATAATTACATAATTTAAGTGACTGGAGTATGTTTATTCACTGTAAGATTTTATATACATTTAATATATCAGATATGAAATGTAAGGGATAAATTAAGAGAAGTTAATACTACAAAACATACGACCTGTTGCTCTTTTGTTTATTTCTACATTTATATCTATATCCAATATATATAACAACAGGAAAGAATAAAAACATTAAATAAAGGAAATCTAAAGATCAAGTATAAGAAAAATTAATGCCTGTTAATCTAAACCAGAAAGCGTTGCCCTTGGATGGTGGTGATGAACTGAAAGAAGCAGGCGGGATCATGCGAGATGATGGAAACACTCTGTCTCTTGATCGAGGTAGTGGTTACATGAGTGTTCAAGTGACCCAAATCCATCACTTGTAAAATTAAGTTTTACACCAAATAAAAAAAAGTGAAACAGAAACATTTAAAAATTATCTTCCAATTAAAAATGAATTTAAGAAAAATATTAAAAAGAAAAAAACATTTTAGTTTCTCTTAGAAAGCTGAGATGACTCATCTGTGATATAATTTTAATAAAGGAAATACTAAAGAGTATTCTTTATCAGAAAATTAGCTGCAGGAAGAAGAATAGAGAAGCAGAAAGGAATAAGGGGCCATATAAAAAGTAAGTATATAGGCAAATCTAGATAAAAAAACATTTTAATTGTTTTACTGAGTTAAAAATATGCATCAAATAAATTTAAATGATTAAGGTAGCATCCAGAGAAAGAATATATATGTAGCGTTAAAGTTCTCTAAGGTCACTGAGTCATGGGAAAATTGCATGTATATGATTTATACATCGAAATTTTAGATTGTGATCTCTATGAGAACCATAAAAGTAATGATAAAAGATACTAGAAAATTATAAGGGAAAATTGTTTGCTTTACAAATAAGTAGGCAAGAATGAAGGTATACAATGAAAACGATATATAAGCACTTAGATGATGTGTATAGTTGTGGACAAGTTTTTTTTGATACATGTCAAAAATAAAATAAACTTATGACCAGAATGATAGATGGAAAGATATATATATATAGCAACATGAGAGAAAGATGCTGCACTTAAGTCCAAATATGTCAATGGTTACATAAAACCATTTTACATAATTAAAAAGAAGTATTGTCAGATGAGTTTAAAAAGGAATAAAACAAAGAAAACATTTCTGCTTACAATCTGCTTTAAATATGAAGATACAGAAGAAAAATAAGAAAGCAATGAAACTGATCAATGTTAACCAAAAGAAAAGTTATGCAACTACACTATTAATAGACAAATAGAATTTCGGGGAACATTAATAAGATGAAGAGGCATATATCAAAATGATACAAGGGTTACTGACCAACATATGTAAAATGCTAAACATATATTACCTAATACCATAATGTCAAAATATTTGAGCCAAATGGGCAGAAACCAAAAGGGGAACTATTCAAATTCACAATGATATTCGAAGATTATAACTTATTTCTCTTAGTTATAGCAGAATAAGAGAAAAACCTAATCTGTAGGAAAAAGAGTGTGAGTCATTCAGTCAAGTCCAACTCTGCGACCCATGGACTGCAGCTCACCAGGCTCCTCTGTCCACGGGATTCTCCAGGCAAGAACACTGGAGTGGGTTGCCATGCTCTTCTCCAGGGGATCTTCCCAACCCAAGGATCAAACCCATGCCTTTTTGGTCTCCTGCATTGGCAGGCAGATTCTTTACCACTAGTTCCACCTGGGAAGCCCGGAAAAACAAAGGTTCCCTATAACTGACAATTATCGAACTTTTATATCTAAAAATAGTGCCAATAACTGAAGCATACTAATTTGTTTTAAAGGCATGTGGAATATTTGCAAAAATAAAAATATGTTAGTAAATGAAGCAAGAGTATATTATCCTACTAATGTTAATTAAAGAAAACCAACAATTTTAAAAAATTAAGAAATACCACCAAATATCTGGATATCATGTAGAATACTTCTATTGATACATTGTTAAGGACTTAAACACATACAAAATGAAAATCATAGGATGTTTTGAACTTAGCAAAGCTTGAAAACATGGATCTATCAACTTTTGAAGCAAGAATATTTAGATTCAACTTAGAGAGTTGGTGCACTCCTTTCATTTGTTATGGTGTTAATTCTGTTCTCCAGCTCCTAATTCATTGTATTGGCCAATACCTTGTCCGGAAATGAATAATTTGGAACTCTGGTTACCTATTTTCTCTCTTTTTTCTCCCATTCCACCCCAAATTCTAAGAAGTATCCTTCCTCATGTTTATAGCAATGTGCACTGCTCATTTCATCGCTAATAATCCATAGATACTCATACACATAGCAATTCATTGCATCCATTTTTCTATTGTAAAAGTTGGATCAATATTGGCTATAATATACACACAAGAAGTTAGATGATCCAGAATATATATAGATATATAAGCTCCATCATCATTATCATATTGCCATCGCTATTATCATCGTCATTGTCATAGCAAACACTTTCATATTTATGTCCATAAATGAGGTTCTCTTTTGAATTCTTAATTAATCCCTAAAGCAAGTCTATTAGGTGGGTCCTAATAGACCCATTTATAACCCATTTATACATGAGCACACTCAGGCAGAAAATGGTAAGTTTTTCTGGTAATAGAGCTAATGCGTGCTGACCTAATTTGAACCAACGTAGCCTAGTTCAGTGGAGAAGGCAATGGCACCCCACTCCAGTACTCTTGCCTGGAAAATCCCATGGATGGAGGAGCCTGATAGGCTGCAGTCCATGGGGTCACTAAGAGTCGGACATGACTGAGCGATTTCACTTTCACTTTTCACTTTCATGCATTGGAGAAGGAAATGGCAATCCACTCCAGTGTTCTTGCCTGGAGAATCCCAGGGACAGCGGAGCCTGGTGGGCTGCTGTCTATGGGGTCACACAGAGTCGGACACGACTGAAGTAACTTAGCTTAGCTTAGCCTAGTTCAAAACTATGCTCTTAGCTATATGCTATGCTATTTCTTATAAATATAGCACATGCAAATATACCCAAATCTGCTGTTTTTCAGTCACCTAGTTACGTTCGACCCTTCACGACCCCATGGACGGCAGCAAGCCAGGCTTCTCTGTCCCTCACCATCCCCCAGAGTTTGCCCAAGTTCAGGTCCATTCCATTGATGATGCCATTCAGCCATCTCATTCTCTATAGTTCTATACCCAAATACAGGCTTTTTTTTTTTTTTCATCAGTTGCCACCTAACTTTTACAGATAGGTTCTCTGAGTTAATCTCATATATTCCTAATTTTATGGTTTAGTAATCAAGAAAACTGACTTTATTGAATCAGTTTTGTTTTTTTTTTAATAAGAGAACGATAACCTAAAATTGTTTCAATCTTTGCTGGCTAGCTATATGTCTTTTAATTATGTGGTAGTTGAGTTGAACATGACTTAGCAGCTAAACCACCAGCACCACCATGCAACTACTTCAGGTCAGGAGGCATTCTGGATAGCTGTCTTGCCAGACTTTCAAAGTAAATGCCTGAGTTCAAATATCAGTTTATTATTCGAAGCAGTTCAGTGACTTCCTACTTGTGCAAGGTCAGGAAAGTTAGACAAGTTTCCATAACCTTAGCTTCCCCACATGTAGAATCAAGATGATAATCTCTGATCTCTGTGTGTGTGTGTGTGTGTGCAACGCACACGCGCGTGCACTCTCAGTCATGTTTGCAGCCTGTGGACTGTAGCCCACCACGTTCCTCTGTCCATGGGATTTTCCAAGCAAGAATACTGGCGTGTATTGCCACTTCCTACTCCAGTTCCATGGCAAAGCATTAAATAAAATAGTGCAGGCAAAACACGTAAGCATCTTTGTACGCTGGTTGAAAGACAGAGCCTGAGGACAGAAAAACATAGAGACAGAAAAATAAAGCTGTTAAAAGTGAAACTGGAACATATATCATTAAAAGAGTTTGAATAAAAATCATTTTGAATTGGGCAGAATCCAATCTAACAGATAGAAAGGAGACCTGAGGAGCTATACACAATGAAATACTTGCTGTTTTTCTTTTTCTCATTCTGGAGCAATGAATCATTTTACTTTTCTTACTGCTTTTCATACACATTTTTCCGTTTCACTCTTTCTATGCATATGTAGTTTCATTTTATTTTGATGTAGATCATTTTTTAAATCTTTCTTTAATCTGTTACAATCTTGACTCTTTTTTTTTTTTTAATGTTTTGGTTTTTTTTGGCTGCAAGACATTTGTGATCTAATCTCCATGACCAAGGATTGAGCCTACACCCCCTATACTGCATGGCAGTCTTCATCATAGGACTGCTAGGGAAGTCCCATGTCCAGGGGGTTTTAATGCCATGTATTGATTATAATTTTATTCCATAAATCTTTAATTCCTAATAAAACGTAAGAACTAAGCAATTGTGGACAGTATTCTGTGAATTGGCAAATTTGTAAATGCATTTTATAATTTCTAGAAGTATATTCTTCTCAACAATAGAAATTCCAATGTGACACAACACATTTTTACTAAAAGACCCAAATATCTTTCGTTCCTCTGTAAAAGGAAAGTGAGGGTGGATAATTCTGTGTTCAGTAATTAATTTGTCAGTATTTTATCTATTGGAAATGATCTGGATATTTGATATATATCCATTATTTAATCTATCTCAGTGTAGATAAATTTTGAGACATCACAAATTTTTTTTGAAAACTATTTCTAAGTAAATATACCTTAAAAAAACTTCCCTGGTAGCTCAGAGGGTAAAGCGTCTGCATACAATGTTGGAGACATGGGTTCAATCCCTGGGTCGGGAAGATCCCCTGGAGAAGGACATGGCACCACTCCAATATTCTTGCCTGGAAAATCCCGTGGATGGAGGAGCCTGGTAGTCTACAGCCCATGCGGTCTCACAGAGTCGGACACGATTGAATGACTTCACTCACGACTTCACTCATACCTTAAAGTGTAATTATTGATGAAAGTATTATTTATAAGATCTTCCCTGGTGGCTCAGATGGTAAAGAATCTGCCTACAATGAGAGAATGGCAGCCCACCCCAGTATTCTCGTCTGGAGAGTTCCATGGACAAAGAAGCCTGGCAGACTACAGTCCATAGGGATGCAAAGAGTCAGACACAACTGAGAGACTAACACTATTTATAAATTTTTTTATTTTATGCCTATTTAATTTACTTGTATATTTAGGTTAATCATGAAAATTTCATAACATTATAGAGCTAACCATCATCTTATGGTATCTTTATTACTGACAATTTCTGTATATAACAAAGTAAGCAAGTTGAAACCGGCTTTTATTTACCAAAGATTATCCTAGTTCATGTAATCTTGAAAAACAGTTGGGTTATATTTTGTATTTCTGAAAGTGTACTCAATTTATATTATGCTTGTTTGACTTGAAATCAATTAAATAGAACTCTTTACAAAATAATCCTGGAAATGAGGTCCAGAAAATTTCACATGTATAAAGTAAATACATACACATACTATAAGCATACAGACAGACACAAACAGAGATCTTAGAGCTTTTATTTTAAAATTTTAGCCATGAGACAGGTGCAATAATGCAAAAATCACTATTTTATAAAAGAAGAGTTGGATCTAAATTGTGTTTCTGCAGATGGAATAAATGAAAGTTATCTCCTCAGACAGCTAAAGCTTTTTACTAATATTTGTGAAAGAGAATTTTGAGGTTTTTCCTAGGCCTAGATTTCAAAACAGGCCCTTCCCCCCACCAACCCTTTCTGAAAAGATTACTTAGTTCCCAGAGAAGTACAGGCAGAATAGTTCTATCAGAAAAGAGGCAGAAAAAAGGAAGCAACTTCCATCAAGAAGGAGTTTTTTCTGGTAAGTCCATGTGTTTTATAAGATTTGTATATCTTCTAAGATAAATAGGAGAGATTTGGGTATTTGTAAAACAATAGATGGGCTTCATTTTTTTTTCCTATTTTTTTCTTTTTGGCTGCACCCAGCAGTATGTGGGACCTTCATTCCCTGGCCAGGGATTGAACCTGGGCCCTCTGCAGTGGAAGCATAGAGGCTTAACCGCTGGGCCATGGGGGAAGTCCCAATAGATGGACTTTAGAGCCATCTCTCTATGCTTGTAAAAACTTGAATTGCAAGACAAGTATGTGTGCTCAATCGCTCAGTCGTGTCTGACTCTTTGACACCCCAGGGACTCTAGCCCATCAGGATCTTCTGACTATGAAGTTTTTGAAGCAAGAATATTGGAGTAGGTTGCCATTTCCTACTCCAGGATATCTTCCCAACCCAGGGATCAAGCCTGCATCTCTTGCTTCTCCTGCATTGACAGGCAGATTCTTTACCACTGAGCCCCCTGGGAAGACATGTATAGTTGTTTGTAATTCCTCAGGATACAACCTGAATGATAGGGAGGCTGACACAGCTTCCAACTACAACTTCCTCAATTTGCTTCCATGTATATGAGGGAGCAGACCTTCGGCTAAGATGAAAATCAAACATTCCCACATCTAGATGTAGAACTGTGTATCTTTGGAATGTTTCATTAAATTCCTTCACAAAAACTTCAGAATATTTTACTTTCCCTTTGGATACATAGTTTCATTTTGATTGTGTGGAAAAGGCCTAAAAATGCTCCCATTAGGCCCTGAATATAAGCTTCCAATTTGGCCAAATTTTGACCACAGAGATACTGTAAAAATATATTTTGAATACCTTGTCAAGTTTTAGCAAGTATTCCTGGACAAACAGTAGTGAAAAACTCTATGGCCTCAAGAGGCATCCCAAAAGAGGGTGCAAAATACACTATCCTTCTAAGATCAATGTCAACCAAAAAACAAAAAAAAAAGCTCAAGATGGCAAATAAGAAAAGAGTCTATTTGGGGTCTAAAGAACTGCAGTTGGTCCTCATTGTTTATCTATTTTATACTCTGTAGTGTATCTATGTCAGTCCCAGTCTCTCAACTCAACCCCCCTTAGTGTCCATACATTTGCTCTCTGCATCTGTATGTCTATTTCTGCTTTGCAAATAGGTCCATCTGTACCATTTTTCTACATATATGGAAACAACCTAAATGTCCATCAACAGAAAAATGGATTAAGATGTGACACATATATGCAATGGAGTATTACTCAGCCATAAAAGGCACGGTATTGAACCATTTACAGAGACATGAATGGATATAGAGAGTGTCATACAGAATGAAGTAAGTCAGAAAGAGAAAAACAAATTTTGTATATTAACACATACATGTGAAATCTATCTATTGAGGTATAACTTAAATGTTACCTTTTCTATTAACCTTTTTACTCATATTTATAATTTTGGTCTATTGTGAACCATTACACTACATTGATAGATGTTTGCTTTATTCATTATCACATTACTTTGGCAGATGACACTCTACTGTTGAAATTCTTATGTTTGAAATGTTACAAAATACTAAACAAATGACCGTGGTCAAGTTAGGCAAACTCCTTATTCCTTGTTTATGTATCTAAAATTCTACCAAAATCTTAATGTCAGCACAAGATTATATTGGCTAGTGAAATGAAAGTTGTTCAGTCATGTCTTACTCTTTGCATACTGGATATTGTACCCTCCAATATGTGTTTGTGATGACATTTACTCTGCATGATGGAACGGATGTATTGGAAGCTTACCTTATGAATTCTGAAAAATTCTTCCAGATTCCAGCATCAGAAGTCTTGATCAATGATGACCTTCAGCAAAGTGTGGATATGAACATGGGCGTGTTTTGTCCTCCAGGAGCAAAAGTTGATGCATCTCCATGGTTGGAATGTTTCATCAAGTCATATAATGCTGTGAGCAGAATGGAGCAGCAAACTTGCTATCAGATTTCTGACACCACAGTTGCAGATGATGTTATCTAATTTTGACATTCAACTTTGCATATGCAAAATATTGCAATTTTAGAAAAAATTATCATTTTCTATGACTCTGCTATAAAACACAAAAAATCTAGCTCCGTGGTTTACTTTCCATTTTAACGAGTACCTATTTTTTTTTTTTTTGACAAATAGGCATTATCTTATATTAATGCACTTTTAGTAAGTTGAAAGTGTTCCTATTGCTGAAAAAATCCAATATGATAGTTCTGAGGGTTATAAAAGAGAGACATCAAATAACTAAGGACTGTGCTTTCACTTACTCTTTATTCTTCTCCTTTTGAGAGAAGCTATTTTGTTACTCTACTCTAAAAATTGGAGTAGGAAATGGAAACCCGCTCCAGTACTCTTGCCTGGAAAATTTCATGCAAGAGGAGGAAAATTCTATGGACAGAGGAGCCTGGTGGGCTAAAGTCCATGGGGTCTCAAAAAGTCGGGCATGACAGCATGAGCATGATGTATTAATTAATGCAAATCCAATACCATTCATGTTATTATTTTCCACATATAATAGTTGAGAAATCTAATGCCCACAGGAATTTTAAGCTTATAAGGCAGGCCATGATTTTAAGCAAAATATGTTTACTACACAATCTGTGCTCAGTCGCTTCAGTGTGTCTATTTCTTTGCCACCCTATGAACTACAGTCCTCCAGGCTCCTCTGTCCATGGGACTCTTCAGGCTAGAATAACGGTGTGGGTTGCCAAGCCCTCCTCCAGGGGATCTTCCCTACCTAGGGACTGAAGCTGCATTTCCTGTGTCTCCTGCATTGCAGGCTGATTCTTTACCCACTGAACCACCTGGGAAGCCCCATTATAGAATCTACATTCTACAAAAACTGGGATTTTCTAACATGATATAAAATACACAGGGAGATATATAAAATCAAACAGGTTGGTAGAAAATATTTTAACTTTTTGTCATCCGTTTTCAGAAAGTTAACTTTTAGGTAACATATTGTTCTTTTTTCTTTCTTTTGGTTTTCATAAATGAGAAAATGCTGTCTTCCATTTAAAGAACCAATGTTTACTTCTAATTCTATTCTGAGTTCATGAAATTGCATTGTTTTCCCAGTTAAAAATGTAGACAGATTCTTACGCTTGAATATGATCAAGCTTGAAAAGTCAAACCTTCTGATTTCTTAATAGGCATCACTGGATGGTTTGTAAATTCAATCTATTGTAATGAGATCACTGAGGAAAATTATGTTAATATTGTCTAACCTGAACTAGATAAGGTTCATCAACAGAGCTGTTTTGCAAATCAACTATGCTATGTTTTACATAATCATGCAAATTGCTGTTGTATCTATCCATTCTATGCAGTGAACGATATTCAAAGTAGTTCTGCACTTGTTGTCAAGATTTAAATTACAAGGGCATTTAGCAGCTTTCTTATGGTAGATGTCAAATAAACAAAAGTTATCAAGCACGTTTAGAAACCACATATATACCAAACTGTTTAGTCTCATCTTAAGGTAAATCTAATTTCATAAAGCATGATAAAAAATAAATACTTACCCTTGAGAACAGGAAATAATGTGGGAAGACACTGATTACTGTCTCAGAAAATTTGATTAGGTAATTTTACCGTGTTTAGGATGTCAAGCAAATAAATACTACTGGACTCTCTGCCACTTTATGGAAACATAAAAACCAGATGAGGTTTTTCACCACTCCAGTGAGGTCAAATATGTACGTGTACATAATACTGGGAGTTTATATTTTTCTTTGTTGAATATTTATATTACATGGTTGATATGGTTCTTTGTTTTACTGAGCGAGAATCTTATGACATAGACCATCACTTGAAAGTGAAGGTCTCTCAGTCGTGTCGACTCTCTGTGACCCCATGGACTATACAGTCCATGGATTTCTCCAGGCCAGAATACTGGAGTGGGTAGCCTTTCCCTTCTCCAGGGGATCTTCCTAACTCAGGGATTGAACCCAGGTCTCCCGCATTGCAGGTAGATTCTTTTACCAGCTGAGCCACAAGCAATGCCCAAGAATACTGGAGTAGGTAGCCTATCCCTTCTCCAGTGGATCTTCCCAACCCAGGAATCAAACCGGTGTCTCCTGCACTGCAGGCAGATTCTTTACTGACTGAGATATCAGGGCAGCCCAGATCATCACTTAATTGAATCTAATATCTCTCTAATTTTTAAATTCCTTGTCACAGAGATTTATTTCTATTTATATAACTGACTACCCAAAGTTTAATTATGGAAACAATTTTACAAATACCTAAAACACAGATTTTGGCCCACAAATCAAGCCCGATTTTCTTCCTATCCATATAATTTCCCCAATTGAGAATTATATTTGCTAGGTGAGCCCACCTAGCATAACAAGGTGACATATAATTGAATTAACCTTCTGAAGAGTTGGGGTAACAGAACTGCACATAGGGAAAAAAATGTGTGAAGTCTATAAACGGGAAAGGAGTTGGAACAATAAAAGAAAAAATAATTTACATATGTAGGTATTGGAAGGTATTAGTGAACCAGAAGATGTGGGATAGAGATGAGGTCATAAAAGCATTGTGAAGAGTTTAAATTGCTCCTGTTGGCCATGGTAAGGAATTGGATTTTATTTTAACAAGAGAAGTTATTTGAAGATTTTTTTTTAGAATGAGAATAGAGTGCAATGGTTTAGGATTTAAAAACCTAACTCTGGATTCTGTGAGATTACATTTTTGAATTTGGATAGACCATTTAATAACTACTGCAGCAGAAAATGCAAAAGATTATAATGATTTAGATTAGGCTAGCTCCATAGAATAGCTGTAAAAGGAAGAACATTTCAAAAATATTTTAGAATGATAAGCAATAGAACTTCTTGTGTATTGTGCTTCAAAGAGGAGAAAAATAGGAGATATTAACAAAGATGGGTCTTCATCAACTGGATGGGTTGTTGGCCCAGTTAATCAAATGTTAAAGTCTTCAGGAAAAAATGGATTTTGGTCAGAGCAAGGGATTAAGATGTATGTTTTGGATAAATGTGTGAGATGCTTCTTAAACACAGATATGCAAAGATCTATCCCTCTTGGCAGATTTTGAGTAAAGACCCTCTTCACTACCATGATCTTGAGATGGAGCTGTATCCAGCTTTCCCTGCCACTTTTGTACTTCCCAAGATGCTTTAGAAACTCAAGTTCATTAATCTTAACTTCCCAGTAGCTGGGTCTGCAGCTATTTGTAATCCAAGGTACTTGCCAATGTTCATGAAAAGGTGAATACTTTTTCATTTTTGCAAAAATTTTAGTATATTCTAGTATATTTTAGTACAGCATTTCTAATTTTAATATAACATTTTTAACACTGTTTTAAAACTCAATTTCTTTCCAACCTTTCCATACAACTTCTTAACCAGCCAACCAACTCTGATTTATTCTATTCTCATGAGACTATACATTGGCCTTTCTTGTGTGAACATGAGTGATTTTCAATAAAGTTTTTTCATAATGACTTAATTATATACTTGTCTAGTTATTGTATATGACTAAATGCTGTATCCATATTTATTTTCAATTCCATAATTGCAGGGCCTTTCCCCATGGCTCAGCGGGTAACCAATCTGTCTGCAATGCAGGAGACACAGAAAATGTGGGTTTGATCCCTAGGTTGGGAAGATATCCTGGAAGAGGAAATGGTAAGGATTGTTTACTCTTTATATCCTCTATAAAACTGATCCTCTGCTTGGTAAATAATAGGTACTCAATATTTGTTGAATTAAGTTGAACCTCCATTCCACAAGGACAGAATTTATCTAATGGAGAGGGACCTCTTGAAGTAAATGTTTTGACAAACTTTTGTACAGTATATATATTTTACTTGATGAATTTCTCATTTCTTTTCTATATTCTGTTGTTCTAGTCCAATTATTATTTCATTGCTAAAGCTGTTGGAAGAATTTTATTTTTAAAATACAGTTGCACAGTTTAAAGATCTATTTGATTTTAATTTTCAAAGGTTGTTTTATGAGTAAAAATTTAGCAAAGTAAATAAAATGTTATTATTTCTTTTCTGTTTCTTACATGAAAATAATGAGGAAACAGGAAAAACTTAGTGCAAAATCAGTTATATTATATGCTTCTTACATGTTTGTGAATGGTTTTATATTCTGGTTAATTAATCATAGTGCCTTAGAAAGCATTTGTAGAATGCAATATTTCAGGTAGTAGGTCATTGAATGCTAAGAGAACTAAAATGTCAACAACAAAACTAATTTTTAAACTATAAATTTGAAATGCGTCCTGCATTGACAAGTGAGAAAATTATGTACTTTGAAATTTCAGCAACTTTTAATTAATGCCTAAAATTTTATGTTAATACAGTAAAAAAAAATAAGAAGACCAATAATAATGTGTGTAATTAGTATTTTTTTTGAAGCAGACAGCAATTTAGAAGTATTGAGTTCTCACATGTCTATTTTGTGCTGTTGATTAATAGGTGAAAGAGTAGCAAAATGCATTTTAATTTTTCTTCAGTTCAGTTCTGTTCAGTTCACTCGCTCAGTCGTCTCCGACTCTTTGCGACCCCATGAATCGCAGCACGCCAGGCCTCCCTGTCCATCACCAACTCCCGGAGTTCACTCAGACTCATGTCCATCGAGTCCGTTAAAGGGTTAGACCGGGGATTTGAGCTCCTGACCTACGGACCCTAGTCTGCCTGCCTACCTGCCCGCCTAACCGCTATGCTACTGGAGAGCAATTATTTGTAAATCTGGGAAACCCTGCCTTCTTCTGTCCATACTGTAAATTGATTAAAACTTGATGATGACTTTTTAAGTGACTTACAATTAAATAGAAAAAGATTATTAAGGTTTGTATTTATCATTTGATACATAATTTTAATGACTATAATTTAATGCAATAGAGTTGACTTCAAACGAACCTACTTGCTTTTATCTCTCTTCAACATATCCCCAAATTTCTGGTATAAAAGGTAATATTTGTGCTTTCCACTTCCCCACAGAAATTTAACAGCTTTGTTGTTGTTGTTTTTTCTGAAAAAAATGTGCCATGGTTACTAATAGAAGTAATTTATTAAGCTGTTAATTTAATATGGTACTCAGAAAAACTTCTTATTTTTCTCTAAATTTTTATTTTTCAAGAATAATTAGAGCTTATTTGTTTTACAATATTGCAATTAGATCATTCTCTCTTTCTTCCTTTCTCTCTCACACAAGCACACACCTCCACATGCACATACATCCTCTATCCAAAAAGTATATTTATTCCTAAAATCAGAGTAGGTTATCTGTCCTAAAATTGATGTTTGTGAATGTCATTCTTTTTAAATTTAATAGCACTTTGCTTATATGCTATATTTAGAATGAGTGCAAAAAAAAAACACAAACTTTACTTGAATAACAATCTTTCTGATTTGTCTAACTTATGTTACTTTTCTAAAGCTGTACTGAAATATATATTATAATAAGTTCATATAAAAGGATTAGAGACAAAAATGTTTGAATATCATGTGCTGTCTTTTTTATCAGAATTCAGTAAAATAGCTAGAACAGGATAAAATGTTACAAAACTTGGAAGGAGTGTTCTATATGAGAAAAGTTGGTCTGTGGGTGAAAGGACAATCATTTGGCATACCTATGGGCTGCCGTCTATGGGGTCGCACAGAGTCGGACACGACTGAAGCGACTTAGCAGCAGCAGCAGCAGCAGCAGCAAGAACTATTGAAAGTAGAAAAAACCAACATAGTGATAGGTCTGGGTCTTTTTCTTGGTTGTACCTTATATAAGAATCTAATAGCAGATGCTCAAGAGGATCCTCTTTATATCTATTTCCAAGGGAAATCACACAAATAGAGAACTTAACAGACAAGACACAGAATTCTGGTACAAGAGACCTAAGAAGTCCCAGTTGTTGTCAAGACCGTTTAGTAGTTGAATGTGATACTTCAAGAAGGCATGGAAATAGAATCATGGTGATCTTATAGGCCCTTTATTAACTTTCAGTATGACAGAATTTATTAGCATTATTGCATTTTAATTTCTTCATTCTTAAAATTGATTCTATCTAATCATGATACTTTATATATTGGGTTATTCTGAGGAGCAAGGTACATTAATTTATCACTAGATAAATTAGACAAGCTACTATTTTTTAAAGTGTAGTGCCATTGTATATATACATATATTTTCAGATAATGTTTATTGACTGTGTATTAAAAAGCAAAAGCTATGAGTTGTTATGGGGAAGGAGAGGGACAAAACAAGAGGGTCACAGAAAGAATAAGGCCACAGAAAATATGATGTGTTCAGGGATGGCCATGAAGCAGACGTAACAGGAAGAATGGGAGAGAAAACTTTCAAATGTAGAATATCAGTTCAGAGTGGACTGTGAGTGTCAGGCAGAGTCGATCCCATTTCAGAACATGTGTACGAAGAAGCTCTGTATCTATTTCTGAAATCACACTAGAAGTTTAATCTTTTATGAGCACCTTAGGTTAAAAAATAAAACTGTTAGTTATTTCTATTTATTTTTTAATATAAATTTTGAGTATTATTTTGATGGTATCATTGACTTGCAATTCAGAAGACTTTACCTAGTTTTGATGATGAACTTTGACTTAAATGTTCAATGTCTTGCAATTTCTTATGATTATTTTCATTCATTTGTGATGAGCATCGTTAGTGTTTGAAGTGCAATCTGTTTCCATGCAGCAAAGCAAAGCTGATTGACCTTTAATGCAATTAAACCTGTGAGTTTGCCTCATTAGTCACATATTTAAAGCAAATGAGCTGTTATATTTATCTAACATAATTAACTTGTAGTCCACGTTTCAGAGTACATAAAGTATGGCCAACTTTATGAGATTATTTCATGCAATAATTCCTATCTCAAAATAATTAATTGTGAAGATTATTATACATTTTGGGTTCATATACGTTTCTCATCTAAGACATTTAGAAAATCTGTACTACAAGGAATGCAGTTTGAAAGATTTGAATATCTTTTAAAAATAACCACCATATTTTAGTAAACATGAGAATTATAATAATAAATACCAATAATGTAAGCATCATGCATATTCTCTTACAAAGTCAATACACTCAATTGCAGTTGAGCTAATAATTTGATAAATATTTCTGTAAATACAATAAGACTTCTGACACATGTGCTGGACAAATGATGGGTTGTGTAGTTAAATGCTTAACTGATGTGAAAGTGAAAGTGAAGTCGCTCAGTCGTGTCTGACTCTTTGCGACCCCATGGACTGTAGCCTATCAGGCTCCTCCATCCATGGGATTTTCCAGGCAAGAGTGCTGGAGTGGATTGCTATTTCCTTCTCCAGGGGATCTTCCCGACCCAGGAATCGAACCTGGGTCTCCCACATTGCAGGCAGACGCTTTACCATCTGAGCCACCAGGGAAGCTGAGTGGGAGCTTTATGTAGTAAAATTGTGAAATGTGTAATATATAGTAGAGGTAACATAAACACCATACTGAAGTGAAACATTACTATGTTTTAATATTTATTAACTTACTGAAAGAATAATAAAAATACCTGCCATTTATTGATTAGCAACTGTCCTTAACATGTACTAGGATCTTCACTTGCTAATAACAGAAATAATTTAGGAAGGGGTCAATCACTGCTTTTTATATACAAGCAATCTCAAGAAGGTAGAGGATTCTCATAGCCTCAGCTAGCCAGAGAATGAGAGGCAAAATTCACCTGCAGAGACAGTGAATCCAAGTTCAAAATTCTTACCCTTTTTTTTTTCAGAGCCAAGGTGTAGAATTCACATGATCAAATGAGTAAATGTAAAAGTGTATTCACTATATACGCTTGTGGGTGTTCAGTCCTGTCCAGCTTTTTGTGATCCCATGGACTGTGGCACACCAGGCTCCTCTGTCCATGGGACTCTCTAGGCAAGAACACTAGACTGGGCTGCAATTTCCTCCTCCACGCATCTTCCTGACCCAGAGATAGAAACTATGGCTCCTGTGTCTCCCTATTGCAGATGAATTCTTCACCACGGTGCCACCTGGAAAGCCCCTATATGCTAAGTAATATGTAAGTAAGCTATGACATGTGACTATTGGTATATATTTAGAACTACAACAATGATTCAGTGTATTAGGGAAAATGGCTCTCAAATTGCAGATGATTTTGGCTCGGGGAAGCAAATCAGAAGCCACATGAACAAGGAGCCAACTCTTTTCACCTAATTACCAGCAGATTACTTTTGCTTTTCATGTTTCGTATATTTTATATCAGGCTTCCCCGTTGGCTCAGACTGTAAAGAATCTATCTGCAATGCAGGAGACCCAAGTTCAGTCCCTGGGCCGGGAAGATCCCCTTGAAAAGGCGTAGCAACACACTCCAGTATTCTTGCCTGGAGAATTCATGGACAGAGAAGCCTGATGAACCACAGTTCAGGAGGTAGCAAAGAGTCAGACATGACTGAGAGACTAACACTTTCTTGTTACACTTGTTAACACTTTCTAGTTGAATAACGGTGGTTAGAGGAAGCAAACCAGAAGCCATGTATACTTGGGCCAACTCTTTTCACCGAATTGCCAGCACATTATTTTTGCTTTTTAGGTTTCATATATTTTACGTCACCTGATACTTTAGTTGTAAGGAGAGGATACATACTGGCTCTATCACTACCTGTATTGCCTTAGGTGAATTTCATTTGTATTCCTTCGTTTGAAAATTGAGTACAATGGCAATCTTAATCTGAAAGGTGCTAGGAGGACTGAATGATAATAACCCATGAAGAGTGCTTAAAAAGTACTTGGCACAAAGTAAGTGCTTAAAAAAACATCTAATTTTTATTATTACAATATATTACTATTTTTTACTGTTGCATTATAGGTGTCTCAGAGGCTAACGAATTCACCTGCAATGTGATAGATCTGGGTTCAATCCCTGGGTTGGGAAGATGCTCTGGAGAAGAGAATGGCTATCCACTCTAGAATTTTTGCCTGAAGAATTCCATGGACAGGGCAGCCTGGGAAGCTACACGACTGACTTTCATACTCGGAAGAAATATCTGCTGTATTTTTAAATATTGGGTTGGACAAAAAGTTTCTTTGGTGTTTTCCGTAACATCTTACAAAAAAACCCAAAGGAACTTTTTCTCCAACCCTATATATTTATGTAATATAGTAATGCTTTCATTATATAAAAATGAGTGGATATCAATCTTATGTTCCAACTAATTTTCAATTGGATTAACTGATGCATGAAATTTCTGTTTCACTCATTTCCTAAATGCTTAATTTTGTAAAAATATACTAAGAAAATACCTAGTGTACAAGTTATTAAGGATAGTGCAAAATCTTTCTGAAATGTGCAAACTAAAGAGTGATTACTATAAGATAGATGAAAAATATACATAAAATCTTGTTGATTTTTTTTTTTAACTTTTTCTCTTTGGTCGTGCCACAAACTGAATCTTGGTTACTTCAATAGGGATAAAACCTGCACCCCCTGCATTGGAAGCACAGAGTCTTCACCACTGGACCACCAGGGAAGTCACAAAATCTAGATTTTTGGGGGGGAGGGGAGTTATTGTATAATAGCATAAATTCTGACAATAACTATTTCTTTTACTCTATGCATACATGTTCAACAATAGAAGAATAAGAGAAAACACTACACCATTTTTTCTCAGCCATCACTAAGGGAAAAATGTAGTTCTAATTAAGTTTCAGTTTAGTTCAGTTCAGTTGCTCAGTCCTGTCTGACTTTTTGTGACCCCATGGACTGCAGCACGCCAGGCTTCCCTGTCCATCACCAACTCCTAGAGCTTACTCAAACTCATGTCCATTAAGTCAGTGACGCCATCCAACCATCTCATCCTCTGTCATCCCCTTCTCCTCCTTCCTTCAATCTTTCCCAGCATCAGGGTCTTTTCCAATGAGTTAGTTCTTTGCATCCTGTGGCCAAAGTATTAGTGTTTCAGCTTCAGCATCAGTCTTTCCAATAAACATTCAGTACTGATTTCCTTTAGGACTGACTGGTTTGATCTCCTTGCAGTCCAAGGGACTCTCAAGAGTCTTCTCCAATACCATAGTCCAAAAGCATCAATTCTTCAGCACTCAGCTTTCTTTATAGTCCAACTCTCATGTTCATACATGACTACTGGGAAAACCATAGCTTTGACTAGACAGATCTTTGTCACCAAGGTAATGTATTTGCTTTTTAATATGTTGTCTAGGTTGGTCATAGATTTTCTTCCAAGGAGCAAGTGTGTCTTAATTTCATGGCTGCAATCACAACCACAGTGATTTTGGAGCCTAAACAAATAAAATTTCCATTTTTCCCCATCTATTTGCCATGAAGTGAAGAGACCAGATGCTATGATCTTAGTTTTTTGAATGTTGAGTTTTAAGCCAGCTTTTTCACTCTTCTTTCACTTTCATTAAGAGGCTCTTTAGTTCCTCTTCACTTTCTGCTGTAAGGGTGGTATCATCTGCATATCTGAGGTTATTGATATTTCTCCCAGCAATCTTGATTTCAGCTTGTGCTTCATCCAGGCTGGCAATTAGTGTGATGTTGTCTGCATATAAGTTACATAAGCAGGGTGACAATGTACAGCCTTGATGTTCTCCTTTCCCAATTTGGAACCAGTCCCATTGTTCCATGTCCAATTTTAACTGTTGTGTCTTGACTTGTGTATAGGTTTCTTAGCATGCAGGTAAGGTGGTCTGGTAGTCACATCTCTTCAAGAATTTTCCACAGTTTGTTGTGATCTACACAGTCAAAGGCCTTAGAGTAAAGCAGAAGTAGATCTTTTTCTGGAATTCTCCTGCTTTTTCTATGATCCAAAGGGTGTTGGTAATTTGATCTCTGATTTCTCTTTCTTTCCTAAATCCAGTTTGTACATCTTGGAAGTTCTTGGTTCACGTACTTTTGAAGGCTAGGTAGAAGGATTTTGCAATGGCACCCCACTCCAGTATTTTTGCCTGGAAAATCCCATGGACAGAGGAGCCTGGAAGGCTGAAGTCCATGGGGTTGCTGAGTGTCAGACCTGACTGAAAGACTTCACTTTCCCTTTTCACTTTCATGCATTGGTGAAGGAAATGGCAACCCACTCCAGTGTTCTTGCCTAAAGAATCCTGGGGACAGGGGAGCCTGGTGGGCTGCCGTTTATGGGGTCGCACAGAGTTGGACATGACTGAAGTGATTTAGCAGCAGCAAAATGTTATAAAAGAAAGCAAAAAACATTTAAAAGCTATAAAATATGATAGGGATACAATGTATTATTAATTTACAATGTTCATAAGTATTATTATTATTTTGCCATAATTATGATTTAATTTCAAACTTGTTTTCAGATTTGTACTAATTTTCATCAACTTCCCTTACAATAAAGCACATTTATATCCTCAAGCAGATGGTATTCTTTCACCACGTCCACACGGATGAAACTTAGTCTTCTGCGATCTGAATATCTGTCTTTTCACTATTTTCCCTTCTTATTTTTATCTCCTATACCACCCTTATTATTTTGACCTTACATGGATATGCATTTTTATTTCCCTCATTGCCAAGCTATTAAGAACTTAAGTAGTAAAAATAGCTTCTCATATGTCACAGTTTATGACCTATCATACTGTATTGGATCTGTATTATCTATTAGTGTGTGCACGCTACGTGGCCTCAGTTGTGTCCAACTCTATGAACTGTGGCCAGCCAGGTTCCGCTATCCATGGGGATTCTCCAGGCAAGAATACGGGAGGGGCTTTCCGTGCCCTCCTCCAGGAGAGCTTCCCCACCCAGGGGTCAAGCTCCCATCTGTAATGTCTTCTGCGCTGGCAGCAGGTTCTTTACCACTAGCACCACCTGGCAAGTCCCTTGGGAAAAACACATAAATGGAAAAGTCTAGGGAAAAAAAAAAAACAAACTATGCTTTAGTAAAAAGGATCTTTTTAAAAAAAATGCATATTTTAATTTTTAAGAAGCACATGGCACCCCTGTATTGATTCCTAATGTTACTACTTTATAAAACCAAAGCCTCTTCACACAACATCAGATCACAAAAGACCAAATGTTAAAAAAAAAAAAGACACAAGCAAACAAAACTGAAATATAATAGATAGGAAACGTTCTGTGATCCATTAGTGCCTTCCTGATTAAAGACACAAAGGAGATCTGGACATATGCAATCTCCTCGCCATAAGGAAATATTTTGTCAGATAAAGCAACCACTTAGAATGGATATAAGAGATTAATGCTTCCACCAGTCTTCACCACTCAGCCTTCTCTCCTATCGTTTATGGAGCAATGGAGGAAAAAAAAAAAAAAGTGAGCAATAAACCAATCTAATCAAAGGCACTCTGTGAGATGTAATGAAAACATTCCTGATTTTTTTCTTTTTGAGAAAAGACAAAGGTTCTCTTTCAGGTGTGTAGCCCTGCATATCCTGCTATTAGGTTTGTCTTACAAACTGTGGTGCTGGTTGAGGTACGGGAACAGTCTCTGCTGGAATTAAGGTGTTGACAGGGAAATATTTTATATAAATGATTCTTTGCTGGTAGATTTTCTTCTGTTCCCTCCCTTCTCCCAAGGGAAAATGCCAGGAGGCCATGAACATGAAAATGAAAAAAAGATGAGGGAAAAATACCTTTCCTCAGTAATTTTTAATTTTTGGTCCCTTTCAGTTTTCCTGAAATATACTAGGAACACACATGCCCAGCTTCTTTGTTGAACCTCTGGCCAGCAGACATCTGGGCGCAAGGAAAACTTTCCAGGGTTCCCAGAAGTTTCCTTCTCTGGTGTAGGGTCTTATAGCAAAAAGGATGAGGATTCAGTGATATATTTTGGTGTAGAACCTTGTAAAAATGCAGATCTCTAATTAGCAAGGCATCTGACATGAATAGGTATAACATAAAAGACCCTGCACACTGGTCCCCAATCTATTTCCTTTGTTCTGACTCATGATCGACAAAACTTACAGGAAATACACTGGCCAAAGCCATGTCAGTATCCAGTAGAGAGAAATAGGGCCAGAAATAGGGCCAGAGATAATCTCTCATCCTTATTTAAGAAAAGATATGTAATTTAGAATTTTCAATGTTCCAATACCAAATGGCATATGATTTATTGTACCATTACCTGGTACATCAATGGGTTGTGAGACCTGGGTAAAATGTCTCCCTGGTGGCTCAGATGGTAAAGAGTCTGCCTGCAATGGGAGAGATCCAGGTTTGATTCCTGGGTCAGAAAGATCCCCTGGAGAAGGAAATGGCAACCCACTCCAGTATTTTTGCCTGAAAAATCCCATAGACAGAGGAGCCTATTGGGTTGCAGCACGTGTGTTCACAAAGAATTGGACAAGATGGAGTGACTAACACTTATGCATAAAATATAAAATTAATAAGAACCTACATATAGCACAAGGAATTCTACTCAATGCTCTGTGGTAGCTTATATGAGAAAATAATATTGCAATAGCCTATATGAGAAAAGAATGCAAAAAAGAGTGGTTATATATATGTATATATCTGATTCACTTTGCTGTACACTTGAAACTAATATAGCATGGTAAGTCAATCATAATCTAATAAAAATTGAAACAAAATAAAATATAATGACAGATTGCATTTTTTTAGAAAAGAGAGGATGCTTTGCTAATGCTTCCTGATCTCCGCACCGTGTTCTCTACTCACTTGCCTGCCTAATGGCCGCTTTCTGCACGGCAGTACATATTCTTTCTATATTTTTGTATTTTCTATTTCTCTCAAAAATACAATACCTGTGTATGTTTCTTTTCTTTTTCTCCTTGTCATTGAATGCTTTTCTAGAGGAGATAAGAAAATAACTACTTTGTATCGGAATCTCCACCTGGAAAAGTCTTACTATGGAACTTAGTGGGTTTTTGTTGTTGTTGTTATGAAAGGGGGACACTCACACACTAAATAATTCATTAATTCTACAGGTATTTGCAGGAGTACCTCTGTCAGATATCAAGGCACACATCTGTATGAATCTGTTTCCAACTCTAATCTGGACCCCATTACTCCATTGATATCTTAAATGTCAGAACCGTACTGTCTTAATTGCAGTTTTTGTTAGTTTAAGTCTTGATACCTACAAACACCATTATAGTTGCTTATTCTTCCTCAACATTATCTTGACTGTTTCTGGCACTTTGCTTTTTCATATGAATTTGAAGAATATCTTGTCAAGTTCTAAGAAAAATAATGTGTTGCTTTAATTGCAGTTGTTTTGATTCTATAGACTAATTTGGATAGAAATGACAATTTTAAAACTCATATTGTGTTATATTTCTTCATCTATTAACATCTCTTTTTGTTCTTTAATAATACTCTAAAAAAATTTTGCCAAGAATTTATACTTTTGTTATTTGTATTTCTAATAACATTATGCATTTGTTATTGAAAACAGAATTTTTGAAAATTTTGCATTTTCTTGAGATAAGACTGCATGTAAAAGTATTTTTTAAATATTACAATTTTATTGACTATTTTATATAGATGGTCATAATAAAGCTATTATTAGCTATAAAATTATCTAATTACAGTTATCTTCTCCTATCTATTTTATTTATTCTTCCTTTAATACCTTTCTTCAAAGTTGTCTTCAATAAAAAAGGCATTGACAATTAATTAATCATATTAAAATTGATGTACAGAAGTCACGGGAAAATGAAAAAGATTTTTCATGCTATGAGTATGCTGCAACCAAAATTTAACTCCAGTTAGCATTTGTTTTTAAAGTTGTTGTAATCTCTTTCTCTGTCCTCAAGCCAACTCTATTAATTCTAATTTGGGCAATTGAGTTGCTAATGGAATACTTTATTATGGCTAATCCTCGTTCTCTCTAAATTTAGCTTCTGTTCAAATCTGACCTACTCTTTGTCATCCAGCTTAAATCCTACCTACTCTCAGAAACTTCTCTAATGTTCTGAGATCAAGGTTCTGGCTCTCTTTTGAATTTCCACAGCAATCTTTTTTCTGGGTAAGTTTTTCATATTAATTATGCATACCATTAGAACAATTATTTCATTGTTATAGTGACATTACATTTAAATTACAATTTTTTTTTCACTTTCTAAACTCATTTCTCAAACTATATTTGAGATAACAGTTTGCCTGGAGGTGAGGGACGGTTCTTTTTCTCCCACTGGGCAGAGTATGACTTGCAGACACAGGGGCCTGTAACTAGTTTGGTAGTCCTTCTGCACCTCCAGCTGGATCTCGACTATGGAGCTACCCAGGACCATGAGTGTTGCACTCAGGTGTGGTGGCTGCAGAGAGTCTCCACTAAGATAATGCTCAGTGGAACCAATGGAATGAGTGGGCCTCCAAGACCTCGTATCAGTAGAGCCACTGGTGTGAGATTCCAACTCAAGAGAGTCACAGGCATGGAATCCCAACACATGAAAGCCCCAAAGTGTGCTCCTCCCAGAAAAGCCACAGGAGCTCGGAGCCAACTCATTGTATTTTGAAAGGGGGATCCCCACATCAGTGTGTCCAAATTGCAGGATTGCCTGACCCTGTGGGCCCTAGGGTTTTGGACTTGCTTGGGGCCTATAATTTATTTTCCATTTATATTTCACCCCTTGGAATGAAATGTCTATTCTATGCCTGTTCCAGCATTGTATTTTAAAAGCATACAGCACATTAGATTTCACAAGTTCACAACTGGAGTCCCATCCATACCTGATTCAGATGATATTCAGATGAGAATTTGGACATAAACTTTTGAGTTGCTAACACATGAGAAAGATATGGATTTTGTATGTTGTTGTTGTCATTTAGTTGCTGAGTTGTGTCCGACTCTACAGTGGACTGTAGCCCTCCAAACTTCTGTCCATGGGATTCTCCAGGCAAGAATAATAGAGTGGGTCACCATTTCCTTCTCCAGGTGATCTTCCCAACCCAGGGATTGAACCCATGTCTCTTATGTCTCCTGCACTGGCAGGTGGGTTCTTTACCACTAACGCCACCTGGGAACCCCAAATTTTGTGTAACTGAAGTGGAATGTTATGGTCTGAGCATTTGTATCCCTCCCAAAATTCACATGTTGAAATCCTAGTGCTCCATGAAATGGTTTTAGGAGGTAGGGCTTTGGCAGGTGTTTAAGACATGAGAGTGGAACTGTCATGAATAGGATTAGTGTCTTTACAGAAGAATCCCACAGGCCTCCACAGGCCCTTCTACTCTATGAGGACAGTGAAAAGTTGGTAGTCTGCAGGTAGAAAAGCAACTTTGCCACAACGTGATAATGCTGACACCTTGGTCTTAGACTTCTAGCCTCCAGAACTCTGAGCCATAAATTCCTTCTGATTATAAGTCACATATTCTGCAGTATTTTTATTATAGCAGCTTAAGTGCACCTATTGGAGAAGGCAATGGCACCCCACTCCAGTTCTCTTGCCTGGAAAATCCCATGGATGGAGGAGCCTGGTGGGCTACAGTCCATGGGGTCGCTAAGAGTCAGACACGACTGAACGACTTCACTTTTACTTTTCACTTGCATGCATTGGAGAAGGAAATGGCAACCCACTCCAGTGTTCTTGCCTGGAAAATCCCAGGGACGGGGGCACCTGGTGGGCTGCCTCTTATGAGGTCACACGGAGTCGGACACGACTGAAGCGACTTAGCAGCAGCAGCAGCAGTGCACCAATACAATTTCACACTAAGCAAAGACTATGATTTGCTGAAATAGACACTCGTTATATATGTAGCAGAGCTTCCTTTTATATCCCTCACAAAGTTTCCCCACAGTTTTTTCATATGTTGGGATGTTGAATAAATACTTCTCTAGAAAAAGACATATAATTTTTCATTATTCGCACTGCCTAAGTCCAGTGGTACTTTTTATACATGTGAAACTTTGACTTTTTTAAAAAATATTTTGATGATGTTAATATTTGTAATTTAACCCAGAAGGAGATAATTTTGTAAATTAAAGTGGGAGACTTTTCAAAGAGAAATGTTTACACATATATTCATTTTCTCAAATCCTCTCCTCTGTCAAGGGACTTTTGTGGATATACATGAAACTTCCCTGGTGGCTCAACAATAAAGAATCTGTCTGCAATCCAGGAGACATGGGTTTCATCCTGTGGGTCAGGAAGATTCCTTGTAGGAGGGCATGGCAACCAACTCTGGTCTTCTTGCCAGCAGAATCCCATAGACTGTGTATATATACTTATATACACATATATATATGTATATAATCCAAAAATATGAATATGTAGAAATGATTGGCCAACAAATATCTAGGTCTCACCCTATGTACTTGAAATTCTGTAACATAGCAATATAAGAAAAAATAAAAAAAAGAGAGAGAGAATAAAAAGATCCCTATACTGTTCAGTCACTCAGTCATGTCTGACTCTTTGTGACCCCATGGACTGCAGCACTCCAGGCTTCCCTGTCCTTCACAATCTCATGAAATTTGCTCAAACACCTGTCCATTGAGTTGGTGGTGCCATCCAACCATCTCACCCTCTGTTATCCCCTTCTCCTCCTGCCTTCAATCTTTCCTAGCATCAGGGTCTTTTCCAATGAGTTGGCTCTTTGCATCAGGTGGCCAAAGTATTGGAGCTCTAGATTCAGCTTCAACATCAGTCCTTTCAATGATTCAGTCAGTCAATTCAGTTGCTCAATCATGTCTGACTCTTTGCGACCCCATGGACTGCAGCAGGCTAGGCTTCCCTGTCCATCACCAACTCCCAGAGTCTACCCAAACTCATGTCCTTCGAGTTGGTGATGCCATCCAACCATCTCGTACTCTGTTGTCCCCTTTTCCTCCTGCCTTCAATCTTTCCCAGCATCAGGGTCTTTCCCAGTGAGTCAGTTCTTCACATCAGGATGCCAAAGTATTGGAGTTTTAGCCTCAGCATCAGTCCTTCCAATGAATATTCAGGACTGATCTCCTCTAGGATGGACTGCTGTGATCTCCTTGCAGTCCAAGGGACTCTCAGGAGTCTTCTCCAACACTGCAGTTTAAAAGCATTAATTCATCAACGCTCAGAGAAGATTCTTTCAGACTGTGTTTGCCACTGCCTTTTGATACCGTCCAAGTCAAAATGTGTAGCCAAAAATAAACAAGAAACCAAACTAGAATTTCCAGAAAATAAAATGTTATCAGTGTAGGAGAAAGTGATAATGGTACATGACAAGTGAAGGAAAAAGGAAGGTGAGTGTGGAAACAGTGAAGGAAAGTAAGAATAAATATTAGTTCTTTGTCAGTTGCTTAATTTGCTATTATTTTCTCCCATTCTGAAGGCTGTCTTTTCACCTTGCTTATAGTTTTATTTGTTGTGCAGAAGCTTTTAATTTTAATTAGGTCCCATGTGTTTATTTTTACTTTTATTTACAATATTATGGGCAACTCCTGCAGCTCAATTCCAGAAAAATAAATAACCCAATCAAAAAAATGGGCCAAAGAGCTAAACAGACATTTCTCCAAAGAAGACATACAGATGGCTAACAAACACATGAAAAGATGCTCAACATCATTCACTATCAGAGAAATGCAAATCAAAACCACAGTAAGGTACCATTTCACGCCAGTCAGAATGGCTGTGATCCAAAAGTCTACAAGCAATAAATGCTGGAGAGGGTGTGGAGAAAAGGGAACCCTCTTACACTGTTGGTGGGAATGCAAACTAGTACAGCCACTATGGAGAACAGTGTGGAGATTGCTTAAAAAACTGCAAATAGAACTGCCTTATGACCCAGGAATCCCACTGCTGGGCATACACACTGAGGAAATCAGAATTGAAAGAGACACGTGTACCCCAGTGTTCATCGCAGCACTGTTTATAATAGCCAGGACATGGAAGCAACCTAGATGTCCATCAGCAGATGAATGGATAAGAAAGCTGTGGTACATATACACCATGGAGTATTACTCAGCCATTAAAA